>VZDJ01007753.1:15775254-15966902 GCA_008694505.1 Cyanoderma ruficeps
GGGAAGGGTGATTATTCTTACATGGGTCTGCCCTGTAGTTCTTAGCTGCACCTGAATGTACCTACGTATACCTGAATGTATGTATCTATGGATGTACACATTGGTAGATACGTCAAAGTTACCTGAAAACCAATTACCTGTAAAATAACTAGCATAAGGATTGAAACATCACAGGCCTGGCATCAAATCTCACATGGTTAAAAAAATTTACTTTAAACAACAGAAACATTTGATGTACTGAAACGAATTAACAGTGAAGTTCAAGAGTTGGACTATTAAATACATTCCTTTTAACAGGCTGTCCATGAGGTAAACATTCTTTTTAACATGTTTGAGTACTTGCCTGGTGCTTTGTATTTTTGGAAGGTATCATTAACTAGTGGGAAAAATAGCAGTACTGGTGCTCCTGGAGTCTCAGCACCATCAAAGAGGTAACACTCCTTCAGGTTTTTCCTGTCTTCTTCACTCAAGTCTACCCTGGGAAAAATGATTCCCTGCTCAGAGCAGTACTTGCAGGTCTGGTCCAAAGCCTGGATCAAGGAACAGGGCAGTACTAAGAGTTAAAATAGGATTTTAAGGCTCAGGATTTCACAGAGTACAGTCATAAAGTAGACATTTTCTAAGCTGCCTATGCAAAAGCTCTTAACCCCTAATCAAAAACACAGTGTTTTTCGGTTTGTCGTTTTGTTTTTTTTCCCCTGAGTCTTAGCAGAATACAGTTTGTCATACAAGAAAAACAAATGGGAGTATGTGCAGCCTATAAAACATGTATCACACTTCATCATTAAGCTGAAAATGCTAACGGTTAAGACTTTTAGTAGGACCATTATAAAAAGGACCTAAGTGTTAAAAAATGATAGGCATACATATATTGAAGAAGAAATAAAGATTGTTTTAATTACTCTCACCTGTATCTGGGATCCTGCACTGTAATTTAAATGCAGGATGACATCCACCTTTCTCTCTGGTTTTAAAAGTGGCATGACACTTGTATTGATGAAAAATCCAGTATCTACCAGAGACAGGAATTCATCTGATTGTGTCAGCTGGTTGGGAAATGTGTCTAACACAGTATCTGAAAAAAAAAATCTTGCTTAAGTGCAATACTGCAAAACCTGTTGGCCTATTTTTCCACCCTTACACCATATCCACAGAGCCTTAACTGGTTACAGTCCTTGGGGAAGGGAGATTTCCCATATCTCTTCTCTTCTGCCCTCTCAGCTCCAGTCACATGCAGTTTTGGACCTGCAGTAACAACATTATGAAGGGGGCTTGCTGTGCCTCCCCACCGAGTGTGTCTTTGAAGAGAGGAAGGACCTGGTGACCCAGCCTCTGGAGGTGAGTGCCATCATCAAACCACTGACACGTAACTCAACACCACACCATGCTACGTCCCACAGCATGATCCATCATAGATTGATCTAACAGGGGTTCTGCCCAAACCTGGCCTCCTACCTCAGAGAACAGGTTTAATATCAAATCTGGGGGATTTATTTTGTTCAGTTTGTTTATTCTCCCCCCAGGCCCGGGGGTCTGCTGTTACCTTTCCATCTGCAGAAGTGTGGGTTCTCCAGGTAGTCACTGTGGATCTGGAGGCCCCTGAGGAAGTTGTGCTCCTGGGCGATGCAGACGCGGTCGGCCAGGACGGCGCGCAGGGCGCTGCCGAGGGGCCCGGGCGGCGTGAACAGCCGCGTCCGCAGCTCCTGCGCCTTCGCCGGCAGCGGCGGCTCCTCCTCTGCCGGGGAAAAAATGGTAAATCCCACCTGCCCAGGGCAGGGCCAGCCCGCAAGAAGTCGAGGTAAGTAATAAACCCCAAAGGTTTTCTCTTTTAAAAGGACCAACAAATGTAAGTGACCAAACCAAACTGAAAATAAAAACCTACTCTTGCTAGACAAATACCATTTCCTTACACATTCTGGGCTTGGATAAAAACCCCCAAGTTACAGTGTCAAAGAGCAACAGAAGTCTGCTCCAGACATACGTTTGTGGAACAGATTGAATGCAGGTTAAAAAAAATGCCTTGTCCTTTGGTAAAGGACAGCTGTTGTGCTTCTTTGCATTACTGTAGCTCCCACTTGAAGCAGTCAAAATAATTTTGCTTTCTTAATAATTTAGAGGTCAGTCTTACTATTTCTGAATATTTTAATCAACCATCAACATTGACCCCTGATAGATCACAGGACGGGAGATTTTTAAATTATTCATTTTTTACTTTGCGGTATGAGACATATAACTCCATTTAACAATAAATACACAGTGAAAAAGAATATGGTTGTGTACCTATGTTGTCAATTTGGTCCCGGGTCCACCTGTGCCAGAAATCTTCTGATGAATGGGACAAGTTCCAGATATATAACAGATTGAATGAAAATAAACTACTCCACACGCCTGTAAAAGAAAAGACTTTCTAACTCAAACATTCACATATCATGAATCTCAAACTGTTATGATGAGATGAAACATGTGAAGTTTGTTTCTTATTATTTTATTTTAAAAGCATGATGTGTCATTTTTATTTGGCTGCTGGTTTTTAAACCCTATTTTTGGCATTCAGTTTTTGTCTTATGGTACTTAGGGATGGACATCTTTGTGAATTAATATGGAATTTGTATTTTTAGGAAAAAAACCCCAAGTATCACAAAGCTTGTATAAAAAGAAAGGATGAAAGTTTGCTATCCAAGAGATTTGATGTGGAATTACATTGATAAGGGCATAACTACAACATAATCTTACAGCCTCTGCTTTTGTAGGATTCCCTTTTTGAGAATAAGCCTGTTAAAACACCAGTTTTAACCAGATCAGTTTTGACCATGCATTTTTGAGCTTGAAAAGCAATTTCTTTGCTTATCAATCAGGGCATAAGTTCTCACTATTTTTTCATTCAGGGAGTGCGACAATCCAGCACAGACTGAGGGTAAAATAGTACAGCATCTCCTTCCTGCTCAGTGGAATGTCCAGTCAAAGAGAAGTTTGCTTGTGAAATCAGTCACAGGCTGACAGCTTGTCTCTTTGTCAGGAAACACATATCCATGCTCGGCTTCAGTCAACAGCGAAAATGTTTTGAGGATGGCTGTGTTGTTTTTCCCCCAACCTTGCCCAGGCAGTGTGGAAACTGGAGCCAGTGACATTCTGGAGCAGGAGGGCCTGGCATACTCAAACACTCTGATGCAGTGGAGAATCAGTATGAAGGCTGATGTGAAATGTTTATAGGGAGCATACAAAATAGTGACTACCCGTGAGATAGGCAACAGGCTTGGAAGTTCACCCTTCTGGGGTAGCATGAACTGAACCATGGATTCCCAGGAACCTCAATTTTATTGTTGTACTGGAAGCCATGCTATATTTTAATTAAAAACTAGGTTTAAAAATATAAATAACTACTTGATGGACCCATTAAATTTTCTACTTTACTGTAAACTGAATCCATTATAGTAAATATTAATTGAGCAAAGAGATATTTATCCTCTCTGGTGAAATTACCATGTTAGTCCTGCACCAACACTTTATTAGTGTATAGTTTACATAGTTCACATTAAAAAAAACCCCAAAAAACAACAACAATCCCCCCCCCAAAAGAAAACAAACCAACAAAAAAAACCCTCACCAAACCCCCCAAAACAAGCAATAAAATATTTTGTTGTTTTTAATAGCTTACCCTCCAAGAAGCAGATCCTGGATTCAGGGACTTTCTTCATCAATCGTCCCATGAAGAACTCACTGCCAAAATCCTCAGTGCGAACAAAAACTCCGTATTTTTGCAATCCCACCTCATATGGGGTGAACTCCACCCATTCTGTAAAAAAGAACCCAAAGAAGAGAAAAATGTTTTATTACAGCCCTCAAAATAATTTGAGTCTAACAGCAATGAGTTATAAGCATGCTACAAATGAAAACTCATGAACATGGAAAGGCTTTGGAATATTTTTGAATCTGTTGCATAGTTAGTCAAACTTGACCACAAGGATATTACATGAATACACATTGGCTGAGATTCTGGTCTTCAAATAAGAGGGGATTTTTAGGCTGTCTAAAAAGACTGTTCCACAATTTACCACTTTAAATATAAAGACAAATGACTCACAGAAGCCTCATAATTACCCTTGAAATCCAGAGTGCTGTAGTTGTTCTTGACATTGACTGCAGTGTAGATAGGAAGTGGGTTCTGACCACGATCAATGGCCTGTTGCTGATCAGAGAGTCTGTGATTGTCTTTCTGTGATTCCAGAAATATGGTTATACTGAGACAAAAATTACCATGGCAATATCTTCTCTGCATCTAAGCTTGCAGGGCAGAAAAATTCCTGCCTCTAATGTATAACGTGTGCTTGGCTTATCTTCTGAAATGTTCCATATTTTTCAAAATTCCCATAAGCATTCTGTTACTGAAATACCTGCAGCCATCCAATCTGATGCCAGATTATTTACTGATGCATTAAGATGAAAACAGAAAGAAACAATAAAGAGCAGAAAGCAATACTTTTGATATGAAACATGTTATTGTATTACCCTGGAGCTTTATGGAAGACCTCACAACTTTGAAAATTCTGCAGGTCCTTTTGTTAACACCTCTCATGGGCATGCATAATGTTGGCAATTTTGTTATTTCTAAACAAGTAACTTGCAGAATATGAAAAACAATTCTTAAACAGTAATACTGTTTCAAAATGTTAGTCTTGGGAGTTTTCTCAGAAAAACATATTCAGAATTTCACCAGCAAGAATACTGATTTCCACCATGGATGAGTATCTACGAGCTTAGCCCCAAATTTTTTGGAAATGGCTGTGCATTTGCTTGCAAAGTCTCGTAACAAACTGCTTTTCCCAGAGCCAATAGAAAAATATCTTCTCCAGAAATTAATGTTCAGAAAATGGTAAGCCACTGTAAATGCTGCTTTATACTGTACCCCATCATGCAAAAAAGATTCCAGGACAAGCCCCCAGAGATCTATAAAGGATGTTTTGCGGCCCTCTCTTTTCCGTTGGCACAGCTGCTTTTTGTAAAACTTCAGATATTCCAAGGAAAAGGAATTTATTTTGCATTTTGTCATATGTTTTCGAGCCTCACTGATTTGCTTGTCGAGATCCTTTTGTGACCAGTCAGCATCTCTGTACAAGTTTGACATGGTCCTAGGAAGAGGAAATACATATTGAAGAGGCAAAAAAAGCGCGTCGAGGTTTGAGGTAGGCAATAGCTACATTTTATATTTGTTTCAAGTTCTTGATTTGAAATTAAGGTTTCTTGTCTGCAGTTCCCTATGAAACTGTCATGTCCCTTTGAAGTCATAGTCATTACCCCTGAAAAACAGCTTGAACGATTTTCCATAAACCATTCTTAGAAAAACACTTGCTTTCATGTAGTTGCAAATTATGTGACTTTCCCCTATGAAAAGACTTTATTCTTGTCCATTTTGGAAGAAGATCAAGAAGTAGGACTGCTGAGAAGTTATTACAGGCAAACTACTGTACACCAGCCCCAGCCTCCTTCAGCACTTTGGAGTCATCAGGGAGACTCCAGCCAAGGGCTGCCCAGTCCCACTCACCATGTAGTACCAGACAAGCCAGTCAGGTAGGTGGCACAGTCCAAGACATTGAGCTTCTTGAGCCCCCTCAGGCTGCCATAGAGTGCAGTCAAGGATCTCATCCCTCCTCCCGTGGTCATGACAGCCACCACCGGGGCCTGTGAACAGCACAGGGACAGAAAGGGCCGGCGTCACACAGCGGCTACGCCTGACCCAGCCCTCAGCAGAGACCTCCTGATACATACAGCCTGACACCACCACGTGTGCCCAGGAACAGACTTCTTTCTCAATGATTTCTACTGAAATACAAACTAACACTTATTTTATAAAGGAGAACAGGAAGAGAAGCAGTGACCATTTTCACTTAGATATCTGACAATTGTCTCCAGTGTGTTCAGCAGAGATGTTTGGTATGAAACAAATGAAAGTACATTAATTCAAACCAGAAGAGACAGCAAGAGAGAAAAAAAAATCAGTTGAAAATGCAGGATTTAAAGAGAAATCTCACACGTTGAAGAGAGGAGGGATTATCAACAAGGATAACAATAATAGGGTAAAGAGTGTGAAAGAAGCCATTCCTGTATAAGGAATATCTGATCTGGCTTTCAAAGAAGGCATAACAGGAAAAGGGTTAAACTCAGGATAGCAGCTGCAAAGGACACAAACAGCAGGGTGAATTTAGAAGTATGGGGCAGTACTGGAGGTATACATAAGTTTTAAGATGAGGAAAGATCAGAAAAAAATTTAACTGTTAAAGAGGTTATATTATGCCATTATGCTCTCACTGCTAAGCACTGGTGAGATGTTTTAAAGGTTTTCCCTACAGACCTCATGGTCCAGCAGATCCTGTTCCAGCTGCAGAACATTCTTCAGAGCAGGAATAACGTAATTTTTCCTTTTGCAGAGAAAGTCTTGCTCCTGTACGCAGAGGTCAAATCCTAATCGCACATCAAGGTGGTCTGGACTGAAGCAGAAATCAGGAAAAAAAAATATTCCATTTCATTGTTGGTAGACAAGCTCAGAGTTCCCAATGCAACAGAATGAACCTGATCCACAAAATTCTACATTTACACGAGGTCCCTTTCCTATACTCCCAAGCAAGTATATGAAAGAAGGATAGAAAAAATGACAGATCAATTTTTAAGCAGCTACCAAAATAAAACCAAAGGAAAGACATTCCTGCAACTAATTTCTGAGATATCTGGTATCTGGATTCTTTCGTATTTTAGTGAACTGTGAGCTATAGGAAAAACTTCTCATACTTTCTTGAATTAGGCAGAAATTTTTTCCTACTTCATAATCAACAATGCAAGGTGATTGATTGGCTGTGCTCTTGCTCAGTGTTAAGGAAAAGACTGTGCTGAGCATAACACTGGGTAACATAATTGACTTGAAATATTATTTTTTCTACTTTATGCATATTTTTTCATTATTCATGTCTCATTATGGGGTATCTACATGTATTACACTACATTTCATGCAGTTGCTTCCAGCTCAGGTGAATCCCACATCACCTGGTCACACCACCTACAGTCCTGCTGCGAGTGCCTCCTCCCCAGTAAAGAGCCTAGGGTGAGATGAGTTCAGCTAAGTAAAAGTTAACCTCCAAGAGTGGACAAGTCTCTTACCAGTCTTCTGCCTTCGCATATAAATCGAATCTTTTATCCTGGAAAGCAAGAATGTGAACAATGTGAGTGCTGACAACCTGCTTCTTCCCTGCACCCTGAGGTGGAATTTTATCTTGTGCCATCCTAGCAATGTGGGTACAAATCAGGAGCTCTGAATAATCAGGAGGTCGGATATAATCCAACAGCCTACGCAAAATGACTTTCATGTTTTACTGAAAGGGAAATTGTTCAATAATTTTTAATGTTTTCTAGTAAATGCAACATCTGAGGATAACTGCTGTTTACAGAGTAATGATAATGTACACCTTACGCATCTCTACTAACGGTACCTCTGAAGCAGCCAGCTGGGAATATGATTCTAACAGCAGCATTTGCTCCCCCCTTTCTGTGGTTTATACCCCACAACAGTCATGACCCTTTTATTCCACATGGACTTTTTTTAACCATGAGTCTAGGAGTGCTTTGTAAAACATGGTCAGCATCAGCAGGAGTCTGACGCTACCTCAGTCAGTTCAGGTGCCCCGCTGGTGTGTGAGAAGGGGAGGAGCAGAGCTTCAACATGAAGTGTGAAGAAAGATCAGGATGGAATAGCAGTTCAAACAGAACAAGGCACAACCCAGCCTAATTGCTGAAAGACCTACTACTGTTAGGCTGTGGTATTTTTGTCTGCAGGCTTTCATTGTCAGAAAGTACCATGGTAATCATCAGGGGTATGAAGACTTCCACATCCAGGTTTCTCAGCCACTCCCACAAAAAAGCAGGCACTCACCTTTGCCAAGATCATGTTTTCTCCACTTGGAATGGAATGAAGTTCCACATTTGGAGAGCCTGTATCATACACACGTGAGTGCTGAAAAAATACAAATAAACCCAGGTTTATATTGTAAGGAATGTTACTGTCTGCCCACAATGCAAATTAATGTTACTATTTATGGTGTCTAATATTTTACACGCCATAATTATGTTTTTTAAAGCTCAGTTGTAACATACTGAGGAGGGAGGTTGTTTTTTCCCTGGTAGTGTAACATCCAGCGTTGGCTGCTTATATCTGGCATAGTGGAATTTGGCAGGAGAGGAGGAGCTGAAGACCAGATTAGATCCCAGCACGATGTCCTGGGTGCCTTCGTAAGAGCCTTGCACTTTAAAGGAAAATTCTTTTTCTAAGGAAATGACACAAAAGCAGACACAGATTAGTTTTGTCATCAGAACTAGTAACTGGTAAAATCCTTAGAGACTCTATCACAAGGCTGTTCTCATGTTTTGGATTTGTTGGGGTTTTTTAATTCTTATATTAAGCAAATTGTATTCATAATATCAGCACATGAGTCAAAAATAGCTGATGGAGAAATAACCTTACTTGATTTCTTCTCCTTTTTCTTTTTCTCAACCACATGAACTTCTAAGCAGCAGATTTTGCGAGACTGTAAGAGATGTGAACATAAAATACATCATGGGAGGGAATTTTCCAATATGACGTTCTGTTTCCTAGGCTAAATGGGACACAACCAGGGCAAGGCAGGAGTGCAATGTGGATGAACAGGCCTTGCAGAGGGGAGAAGATGAGGACAAAGTGAAAACCAGTACTTTCAGGATGCCAGAGATGTGAGGATTGTTTTAAGCACAATTCATGAGCAAGCAAAGATAATAAATGAGAAAATGTCAAGGATGGGAAGTGCCTGTGTAAAAAGCACAGGTATGAATGTGGGAAATGATATGTGCATGGGTCAGGACAAACCCTCTCACTTCAGCAATATGGGAATGTGGGAGGAGTGATGTCTAAGGAAGAATTCACTGCTGCACTGATGTCTCAGACCTAAACCACTTCCATGTGTTTCCTTTGCAACAGCGAAGGTGTGTTGGGATGGGGGATTTCCATGCTGTTCCAGCCACAGTGTCTCCAGAGGTGCCATCTACAAGGATGTGTCATGATGAAGTGGGAAATGGCAGTGTTTCAATGCTGGCTGTCTCAGTAAAGGGGTATGCTATCCTGATGATTGTGAGTCATGTGAAACACGTGTGGCAACAGGGTGATGAAATACAACACTCACCACAACCACTCCATTAGTAATGATGGTTTCAGGAGGGCCTGAACTAGGAAACAGAAAGAAAAAAGCGTTTACAATAACTCATTAAAATTACAGTGTAGTTCATGAGCCCCACCCTTCTCTTGATTTTCCTCTTGCATATTTTTACGTGCATATTGGATTTGAAAGAAAAGTCCCAGGAGACTCGTTGTACAAGTTTCCTCACTCTAATATGTCAAGGCACAGTTGTCATCCTACTGGCTCATCCAGTCCTGGAGCTCAGCAAAAAAATGCCAAAGGTGCTCTGAGGCCAAACCATGTACAGATTTTATGCTGAGTCCCAAGTTGAGGCCAAGGATGGTTTCATGGAATCCAATTTTTTAAAAAATCACGCTTTGTTGGACAATGGAACAATAAAGGCTCTGGATCAGAAATCCAGTGCATTATTCCATGTTGAGTTTTGAAGGGAGGTGGACCCTCTTGCTGATCTCAAACACAAGTGCGTAACAAATCAGCAACATTTTGGCCTTAAATAATATTCACTATATTAGAGAAAGAAAAGGTTTTAGGGTGTTCTCCCTGTTTGTGGGAGTTCGTGGGAAGTTCATGGGAGGTCATTCTGGCATTCACCCACTTGTTGACAGAGTTCATAGCACAGATTCCTTGGGAATGATGCACTCTGAACAATCAGACTAGATTATTTCGTGTCTGAATTGCTGTTTCTTTTTGTTCCAGGTAATGTTGCATTTCATGTTTACTCACATATTATCCAAGGCAAATCCCACCTCCAACTCCTCTTGTCTCTGGAAAATAAAGAAAGGAAAATGATTTTGGTACTAGTTTACTGGCAGTTCTCACAATGCAAGTTCTCATTCTCACAATCTGGGTATGCATGGACTCTTTGTGACCAGCAGAACATTTACAATAGAGGCACACACCACCTCACATCTGTGTGTCTTGAGCCTCAAGATTCTCTACTGATAGGAAGCTTGTGGATGGCTGTCATAGCAGTTTTTAACACAGAAATTGTTTGGCTTGTCTGCTTCTGCTGGGGCCTAAGGGACAGACCTAGGAGGATATGTTGTCTCATTCTGAGTCTGCCAGCTCAGACCTGCTGAAGTGGAGAGTGAAAGCCTTCCGGTGTCAGGAAGAGAAATGGTGACATGCAAAGCAGTTTTGGAAGAGGAAAACCTCTTTGTCTGGCAACAAGTTGAGGGCTTTGGGACAGAGGTAAATCTGACAATAAGGCTTGGTCTGTGTCGTGGTGAATAACCCTCAGGGGGAAGAAAGCACAGGCAAGAGGAAAACAAAAGTGGAGACAGAAGGAATGATGAACAGTGAAATGAGATCATGCTGTAGGCTACTTAGTTGCTCAAATTACCCACTGAATTAAAGACACCAGAAAGTTAATAATATAGGACAAAATAGTTTACAAAGGCTTGAAGAGTATCAGCTCTAACTGGTGTTGTTGTGCAAACACAAAAAGAAATGGCTTGGATATGGCCAAGCCACTGTAAGCACTCTAAGTGATCAACTGGGTTACAGCTAGCCAAAGTTTTAATTTTACCAGAGCTTAGTGGAAATCCACACACTGTTTCTTTGGTATTTTGCAAGGAATGAAATTGTCAAATATGGCATTTAAAGACAGTGAAGTGCAGTGTGTAGATAAGGTAATTTCTCAACTGAGTGACACATGACAGATGCACAAGAAACTGGGAGGGAACTGGAAAAGAAAAATGATAGACAGGACATACTGGGAGATGGGATGTACAACTTTCACTTACCCTGGACATTCAAGATAGGATTATTTCTCGCTGCCAAGCTGGGTGGCATGATTGAGACTTTATTTAGCATGCCACCTTCCATAATTAGCAACTACTTTGGTTTCACATTTAGTTCTGATTACGGAGTTTTTGCTTCCTAATTAATAGGTTTGTCATAATAGGTTATGACAAAAACATCAGGTACTGGCGTGGACACTCTCCTTGACCCTCGATGGGGGCAGGCTCAGCAAAGCGACAATTTTGCCAATACACCTGAAATTTGTGAGCTTCTGTGGCAAACACCAAACCCTTCAGTGTGCCTACAGATCCAGGCGTGAAGAGGTTTTCCCACATCAGAGTGAAAACCAACTTATTTTTATGTGGCTAGACAGCTGACACACAAGAAGGAAAAAAGGCAAAGTTTTACAAATAACATTTTAGACAGAAAAGCTAACAAGAACATTCTTGCCATGCTATTCCATTTCTTATTTCAGACCTCACCTGGGAATCACACTTGAAGTGCATGAAGACTTCATCTTCCAGGGAAAGTTTGGCTATGTCAAAGTACACTGTGAAGAGGTGGTCATCCTGAGTAACCACGTCCTTATCATAGAGTGCCAGCTCCAGCACATTCTGGGAAAAAAAAGAAAGGATTTTAGAAATGTGTCGGGTTTTATTTGAAGCAGGAGATCCTGGGGACAACAGTTTTAGTCAGCTGTTCTGAGAAGTGAGAGGACATAAAGAAAAAGAACAGAAAGGGAAGGAAGTGGAGAGGAAATCAACCCCATATCAGCACCTGTGAGGTGGAATGAGAGGAAATCACATTTCAAATGCCATATTCTACCTATGGCTGAGAGAGACAGTCATCTTTCACAGCATGCAAAACCATCATGAGGGTATGAATTATTCTCATCTTTCTGCATCTTTCCTTGGCTCTTGAGAAAATTGCTTATGTCCCTTTGCAAAGGGATAAACCCCCTCAATAGCTCCCTTGGTCAGTTACCACGTAAGTCCCAGTTCAGTACCTTGACCTGACTCTGGATCCGGAAGTAGAAGGTTTCATTCCAGACTGGATCTTTGCAATTCTTGATGGCTTTAGTCTGAAATTTGTCATTTGAAGCAGTTGGCAGCCACAGGCTCACGTAGCAATCAGTCTGGCTCACTGTATTAAAAACACAAACACATCTGAAATGAGCATTTGCTCTAGAAGAAAGAATTAATTGAACAGTATGAAGTTTTGCTTTCAAAGAGATATACTGTGACACAAAATGGCTTATTTGTTCAACATAAACAATACAATTTAGGTAGGAGGAATGGAGAAAAAGGAAGGGTGACATGACTCTTCTCTGAATAAATGTGATTAGAAATACAATAAATACATTCTACATGAAGAATTTCTGCCTCTTTCTATGTCATTAAACAATCAGTTTAGCCAAGGATAAAAAATCCAGGACAAATGCAGCAAGCATTAAGGAAACAAAGTGGTATCTTCTCTTTGAGCCAAACAGAACATGAAGAAAAAGCTTTCTGATTTCTGCATAAGTAAAGATACAATCTTCTATTATATTTTGGTTCCAGGCCAGCAGAAGCCAGAGGAGATACAAAACATAACAACACCTGATGGGCTTTTATCTGGGAATGCTGGCACACAGAGAATTAGGGTATGGTAGTTTAGATTACTTAGCACTGAGAAAACTTTGAATACAAGCCAAATTTGAGACAAGGCTTCTCATCTTTCAGTAGTTACTCAATTAGCGCAACCATTTTGTATTCTTGGTTACATAAATATACACCAGTGGAAAACATGGGATATCTTACTACATTTTTTACTTTCAACAAATTGCAGAGCTTTTACTGCTCCCTTTGAGGACACAGAGAAATGTGTGTGATAGGCACAGCTGTGACCTTATGGAGTTACCTCTGCACAGAACAAGGGCTGATGCAAAGAAGAGCAACACACTCTATGTTCACTGCTGGAACCAGCATACCAACGACAAAACTTTCTCCATTCATGGGAGATATCTAGAAAGCACCAATTCTTGGAGCAGGACTAGCTACTAGCCTATGAAGGGGAGAAGGACCTCCATGAGCTCTTCTGTGGAGCACTACAGATACTTACAGACATCTGCCTGGTGTATATTTCTTGCTCTTATGACTCTTACAGTCAGTAAGTAACACAGAGAGGATTCTATCTGCAGGGAAAAAACAAACAAAAAGACAGGAATGAATGCTGAAGTTAGCATATTTAGAAGACAGAAGTGAGCAAGAGAGATAAGCATCCATCAGGAACAATTTTGCTGAATTTTCTATTTGATTATGAAATGGCCAATACATTTATTTTCCTACTAACATCTAAATCATGTACTAGACTGAAATACTTCTTTTCTTCTGTACCAGGATATGAGAATTTATCTTATTAGAGCATTTATTTGTTTCTCATCTAAAATCTGCACAAAGTGCTAAGATTCATTCCCAACTTGGGAGAAGATTTATTTTTTAAATTTCCAAGGCAGAAAAGTAAGACATGCTTTAGACCTTTCTCAAGTGATAAAATTATTATTGTGGTGATTACCTTCTATCCAGTCATTACATATATTTGGTCTCCTGGACTATGAGATATGATTTTCTCATATTCCTGCTCTTTTAAATGTACAGTACTCTGCAGAGTTAAGTGCTGACCTCTGATCCCCAAACTGATTTTAAGATCTGAGAAAGAAATCACTTTGCTTTGCACTTCCACCATGCTACTTACTATGCATGAGTTTTTTGTTTACAGGGATATAGCTGCCCTCTTGAGCTAAGGTCACCTCTGACTTTCTCTTGTGAGAAATTCTCTGGTTTTGAAGTATGTGAACTTTTCACATATTGAGCTTCTTTGCACTGTTTTACCTAAGAAGCGTAAACAGTGTTTTACACCTGATGAGACTCTTGTTTTTTCTTGTGAATTCTCTCTTTCATATTAGCCCATGTTTCTGACCTCATGCGTGACTTCTTAGCCTTTCATATTGCTGTTCTGATCTCATATTGGAGATATGAATTCATACCTCCTCTCCCTTTACCATAAAATAAATAAATAAATAAATAACTTCCATATAACTTAATATTTCTACCATCATGGAGAGGGGGGAATGGAATGCTGGAATATAAATCCGCAGGAAAAGTTTGCTCCAAAAAGACCTAAAAGGCACTTAGCACAACTATAGGGCCATGGACAGGTAAAGATTTCACCTATATTGCAAAATGACTATAAAAGACCATTGCCAGCCCTGAAGTGGCATCAGCATGACATTGGCCTCATCAGAGCCACTGAGAAAGATGTGTAACATGGGTACTGCAGGAAAGGAGAGCAAGACTTTCAGCTGGACTGTCTGAGCAGACAGTTTGGTATGTATTGTGTTAATAATGTCCATTCATAAAGAGTGAAGTGCATCAGTGTTCATAGGTTTAAGGCATATATGTCCATGTAAAGTCACTCCAAATGTTTAACCTGAGTGCATCAAAGCAGGCAGCCAGGGCTAATGAAAACATATTGTTGAGACTGGGGGCAGTTAGCAAGCAGGCTAATGAAGAAACAGGTAAAATCAGCCTCCAAGTAACCAAAGTATCCCGCTCTAGGAAAAGACACCAAGCAGGGAGTGCTGATCAAGGGTGTCAAACCACTGCTAAGGGTCCCAAGAGTAGGTGTGGATCAGACTACCAAGGGCACTTGAATTCATGTCTAAAACCTACCTCCTAAAGACACAGAAATGAGGCAGGAAGAAAGTGCTCAGTAATTACAGAACCAATAACTGATGCTGCCAGTGGCTGGCTTTGGAGAAGGCAATTCCTGGAAGGGCTCAACTCAGTTCCATGGATCAGATCCCCTGAAGCCACCTTCGTAGTGATCCCAATGTGCCAAGAAGGCAGTGCAGATTGAACAAAATACTCAGGCATGTGGATGTGCCCTGTCATGACCAAGGAGCCTTGGCTTAGACATCACAGAGCTATAAATAACAAATGACCAAAATCCTGTCAGCTTTGTGAGTTTTGCCTAAAAAATTTGAGATGTTTGGTGTGTTCTGAAACTGCTGCAACCCTGAAATGTAGAGAGCTGTATTGCAGGGTGTATTTTCTCATCTTTGGGGCAACTGTACTCATCACAAAACAAGGGAGAGTTCATTATTATTACTAAATGGCCTCAAAGTAGAGAGAGGAAAGGTAAAAATATTTTCTAGCACATCTAGTCCTCTCATTTCCTAGAGAAGAGATTTCATGTCTGAGGGCTCCTGAAAATCTATTAGTTTTTACTGGAGGCCAGAAGAGGTGTTCATTCAGGAAATCAAGTGTTGAAAATCTACTTTAAGATTCTGCCATACTATTGTGAGAATAAATGGCATAATTTCCCAGGTCTTGCCATCTACACTGGCAGGAGACTTGTGCTTTAATGAGACGTGTAGAGAAAGCCTATTGAAACCCATCCTTTTGAAGATACCAGTCTTGTTTAAACAGAGATTGTTCCCCATGTGCCAAAGACAGGAAGCCACACTGGAATTTAGCATGAAGCAAGACTATCTAAGTGGAATGATCAAAGTGATAAGCAAGGCAGTGTCTCATGGAGGGAACTGAATGGGTTACAGTAGCTAATTAAATTGTTTGGCAGATGCTGGCCCCTATCTGTTTTCACCCAGCCTCCACCCAGCAGGAAAGTCCCCTTTACAGTTTCCTTCTGAAATTCTCCTTTGTGGTACCTTTGTAAGAGAAGTCCACTGTTTCCCATCAGGATTCAGCTGCATAGTTCCGTCTCCGTTTTGAGATGTTTGAGTGATCAGCTCCTGGAACAAGAAGGGCCAACGTTATCCCTGGAAAAAACATCATTTCTCTTAAAGGCAATCCTCTGGGAATTCAGAACTTCAGAGCCACAAGGACAGGGAGCCCATGGCCAGTGCTGGCTGTAGAGCCTTGGCAGGAACTGGGGTTTCCTGTGGTGCCCGGTGCCACTGCCGGGTTGTGCTTGCCCCAGTAAGCCTGAGCAGAGGTGTAGCACCCAGGTAAGGTCCGCCCTTCATGACACACGGGGAGGGGAAGCAGCTCCTGGCCCTGGCTGTTAAAGGAACAGCAAACCTGTCTCCCATAAACACACCCAGTCATTAATCTTTCACCTTGAAGTACACCTCCGTGTTATTTAATACTTATTCTAAAGTTGCATATATGATGTGTCTCAAATTAATAAAACCTCTAAATATTCAAAATGCTCCTCTTGCAAATAAGCTCTTACAAGTAGTTTTCATTTTCTTCCTGTAGTTTACTCTAACTTTTAAAGTTTCAATATTGAGGTCTTGAAGCCTTGACTTTCTTCATCCTGTATAGAGTCATTATAGTCAATGGTAGGTCAAGAAAGTAGTGTATCATCTTTCCACTACATACAGCACAACCATTTGTGATTCCACATGCCTTGCTTTGCTCTGCACCCTTCTTACCTGAGACAAAATGACATCTTGGTCCATCGTGGTTGTGTTCACACACACGTCCAGTGTTATCTGCGGCAATGCAATCTCACATCTCCCAGCTTTCACAGACACCAATGGTTCAAATGTCCCAGATGCAGGTGAGCAACTATTTTATAAACTGACTCAGAGCCCCACCTCTGACTGGTTTCTTAAAACCAGTTACTCCCCTCCCATTTTCTTATGGTAGGAAGCTGAATCCTGTGGTCAAATAAGCAGGAAAAAAATTCCTTTGCCTACATAGCAGGGGGAAGTATTGTTTGAGTCACTTAGTTCTATACTGGCCAATGGCAGGTTTAAAACTAAACATAAGAGAAGGATGCCCTCTTACCAGAGCACTGAAATTCAACTTAGCAAGACCTCAAAGCCCATGGAAATACACACACTGCAATAAGATACAGCAAGAGTTCATAAATTGAATTGAGGTTATCTGTGGCAGTAAGCAGTTACAATAAAACAGCTAATGAGAAAAAAAAAGAGAGAGAGAACACTACTGTTCTCAGACTAACCTGATATTGCAAAAAACAGTTTAAGGCTTTCTTAACCAGATGTCCCTACAATCCCTGGTCTAGGCATGTTGAGCAGCACACTCATGGTGGTTTATATCTACTCAGCCAAGGTCCAGCAGGGCTGGGTCTCTCCTCAAGTCATTGTATTCCTTCCCTCTCCTTTCCTATGACTTGTTATTATCATTTTTTGTGTTTAGATGTAGAGTCCTGAAGCAATGACTTTCCTGAGCTTAGCTCCACACCCATGAATACTTCTGCACCGTTTTCCAGCTCAGACTGACTCTGGCTGCATTTAAGTGCCTGTGCGTGACCAAAGGAAACCTGCCAGCCAGATGCAAAACTCAGCCCTGACTTCACGCTGCCCTCCCCAAAGTCCTTGGCACACCTGTGACATCACTACTGGGTCACGACACCTGCCCCTGTCCACACACAGCTGACTGCTGTGCCATTGCAGCTGGCACAGCTCGCTGGAAGAGGATTAGAAAAGGCAGCCAAAGACTGTTGCATCATCAACAGATCATAACAGATCAAAATTTCTGGGGAAAGGGATTCTTTTGACCTCCCTGTTTCCCCAGTACATCACCTTTGAGCAAAAAGATGCACATTCCCTGAGCATTCTTGAGCTTCCTGGTCAAACATTGCCACAGCCAGCACAGGTCCCCTTTGCACATTCCCATGCAAAATAATATCAACAGTCATCACAGCCAACTTGTTAGAACAAATTTTTGCCATAGGGTACAGTATTTCGTGACACCACAAAGGGATGCGTCTACACACATGGCATGTTTCCTCTGTGTGCCAGCTCAATGCTGTAGCTTGATGGAAATGCATTTTTCATTAGGTCACAGAAAACTGGCAGCATTGGCATCTGTCAGTCATGCTTAAAGACGGTGCTTTACTATGACATCTCCTTGGAGGGCAAAACTATTAACCAGACTGTCCACCAGAACTGGGCCTCTGAGGCTTTTACTCCCACAATACCAGTGGCCAAAAAACTCTCCTTTTCATGGACAACATTTGCAATCCACATCAGAGACAGCCCTTGCACAAGGGAAAGGCCATGGCTCACTCTGTACTCCTGCAATCTGTCTCTGAGACATTCCTTTGTCCATGATGCTCACAGCAAGTATTTGGTATGCTCTTTGCAGAGATAAAAACAGTTTTGTTTTCCAGGAACAAGGAATGTTCACACTACAAACCTGAAGCATATTACTGAAATGCCTGAATATGTGCAGCGAGGCAGAATTTTCATTTTGCAAACAAGCCTTTATTGTCTTGTACTGTATACACAAAATTTCTGCATGTAAATAACATTTCTTCAGAACTGGAGGAAGCAAAAGTTTATGGCTAAAACCTGTGTTTACTTTTCCACAACAGGGTTTTCAGGTAAAAAGAGAGGTAATTCCCAGGATTATATGCAGAGAACATATTGTCATATTTCTGACTACGACTAGTGAAACTACCACAGAACAAAAAAAACCCAAACAATCAGAAGTGCCTAGTTGTTCAAAACCTAATGGATTTCAAACATTAATATTTATGTTGTGATCTTTAGGCTGGCAACATTATGCTACAGTTGCACAAAAACAAAAGTTTTGTTTTGGCATAATAAATGACCAAAGTGTTGGAAAAGTCATTGTGAACTAATTTGTAAAGATAAGTTGTCATCGCTCCTAGCTAAAATGCAAATCCTCAAAATGTCATTTTGTAACAAGCCAAACGTTATTTGGCTGTGAATGAACCTTGTTATTTTCAGGTTGGGTTCCCTGGGCTGACGAGGTAGGCAGTCTATTAAAAAGAAGTTATGTTTCAAAACAAAGATGTTTTGTAAAATCTTAACATGAAATGTTTCCACTTACCCAAGCATTTTCCCTGGTTATTTTTAGTCCCACATTTTAATATGTAGTTGATAGACTTTTTTTCTGACTGAATAGATTCCTTGTTCAAAATTTTCCCAGTTGTCTTTGGGACACAAAACTTATTAATAAAGTGTGTTTTCAACTTAACTTGCTCCTGGAATGCAAAAGTTGTTATGGATTTATAATTTTTATAGCTCACCTTCAGCACAGTTCAGAACAGTTTAAAAAAAGGCACTTTCAATAAAAAGGAAAAGGCAGGAAGTCTAAAAATGTAAGCCCACAACAAATGTAATTGGTGTTTTTGTACTAGATCCCATGCATGGTTTTCAGATTGTTTTAAGATGGCCTTAGTTGTTTCAGGCTACTGACTCACTTCTACTCAGTTTGCACAGGCAGAACTAGATAAATAAGAATTTTTTTTTATAGGCTTATGACCTAAACGGTTAACAACTAAACTGGGTAACACAGCAATGTTTTTATTGTCTATTGGAAGTAAAATAGTATCAAGTACTTTTTCTTTTTAATTTAAGAATGGTATTTTATTATTAGAAGTAACTCAACAGGGAAAACAAGATCCAGGGTGTTTTATTTTGAAGGCTTCAAATTAATGTTGAGGTTTTATATAATATCACAGTACAAACCAATTAAAACTGGCATAAATTAACAGGGAATTTTGATATGCCCAAATTACACCCTTTGCTTTAAAAAAACCAAAAATTGTGTGAAAAGTCTTATGCCACTTCCTCCTAAGTTGCTCCTTCCCATCACATATGATTCATTCACAGCCCAAGAGAGCCCAGGATGTGGATGCGAATCATGGGGCTGGTTGTGTGCACACATTTGTCCCACTTTACATTTCCAACCTCCGTGGCTGCCCTTTGGGACACTTGCAAAACAGAGCTGACCCAGGGATCCAACACCAGCTTCCAGTTGAGTCTCAAGGTCTCTTTGTTTTCCAGGGCTGGTCACACCTTGTGTTCCACAAAGCAGAATTGTGGGAGCAGAAGTTTCTTCTTATGGCCTGTAGGTGTGTTGACTGTGTTGTATAACAGTAGCACTGTGGCAATAAAAAATTATTTTCCTTTATGTCATATATTATAATAAGTTAGGCTTAAAATCATGCTATTAAAAAATTAACAAGTATTTCAGGCAAAGAGTGTTCTACAGACAACCTTAATTTATGGAACAAAACATAAGTAAGAATTTTCCACACGATGTCTTCGCTTATAGAGACCACTTCTTTGGAATGGAAAACCCCAGCAAATCACTGCACCAGCTGGGGTAGTTTCTGTAGTGCTGAATGGTGAGTGTTTGAAAAAAAACCATGTCCCTTCTGGGTCCTAGAGCATGAAAAACTCCTCTGAAAAGATAAGGGGAGTTGGACAGGCAATCAGCACATCTGCCTTCTCCTTTGCATGGCTGTCTGCAAGGCCTGCATAATCATCTGAGAGTTGTTGAGGATGTTGTACTCGCTGAGATTCAGCAGCTTGCGGTAGTTGTCATCCGTGTATCTGACAGAGAACATGCAGTAGGGGGAACAGGAGCTCGTCAAGTCAAGCTGGCCTTCCTCCATCTCTGAGCAACAGCGCTTGACACCTGGAGAGAAAGAGTTGTTGTTGCTGTGACACAATGCTTATCTGAATCAGTGTCAAACTGTTCACAGAGTGTCAAAGAGCAGGACTTTTCTCCTGAAGAAAATTCATAGGGTTTAAATGCAAACAATGCAGGTCATATATCCCCACCCTAGTCAAGAGAACATTGTGAGTCTTAAGGAAGGAAGGCACAAGGGAGAAGTGAGGGATGGCATCACAATGTTCATCTACAGCTTACTCAGAAACACCTGTCTCATTAAAGCCATTGATCAGGCAAGGATGTCAGCCTGAAAGGGCACTCCAAATGCCACTGTCAATGCACTCCAGGTCCTTCTCTGGGCAGGTGGGATTTCTGTGAACCTCACCTGAGGAAGATTAATGGCTAGTAACAGAATAGTGAGAAAGGAGCAATAGAAACATGTGGAAGCTGAGAGTTCCTGCAATGCTGAATAAGGTGCAGAGCACCTGCCACCAGGATCCATCTCTGCCTTTCTGATTTTTGTGTTACACAAATTCCACCACAGCAGTGTTTTGGGCTTAACCTCTCTGCTACCAAGGAGCAGAGCAAATGCAACCTAGCAACCTGCAGTAAAGATGTAAAAAGCAGGTGGACTGGCAGAAAAGGAGTGATAGGCCTTGAACACAGCACAGTCAGTAAAATGATCCCTGGGCTGATGCTGTACCAAAATGACATACATTGCAGGAGTTCAGCCTGAAATCCAGGTTCTTTCTCCTCCACCACTCATATGTGACACTATGGTTCCTTAAGTGTGGAATTAAATACCTGAACAATAGACAATATATGCAGTGGGAAATAATCTGAGAGAGCTATACCTTTCACAGGAAAAAAAGGCTTTTGCAATTAGGTAGGAACACTTCAAGTAAGAAATGGGAGAGAGGTAAACACCGTCCAGAAGACATGGGCTGCATTGGTTCTCTTAGAGCCACAATGAAGACATGAGTGAACATAATAGCTTTACATGAGTGAACATAATAGCTTTGGCAGGGATGGAGAAATTAAGTTTAATTAGCTAAAGTGCTCCCCTATGAACCCAGTGAGCAAAGACAGCCAGCAGCAAAGAATAAGTCTCTGTCTGAGTCAGGGAATCTGTGATGTCTTTTGTTTAATGCTTTGCCACTACTTGCAACTTACCAGGTGCTTTGTACTCTTGGAAGGTATCATTCACAAGGGGAAGAAAAATCACAATTGGACATCCTGGCAAATCTGAATCTTGGAAGATGTAGCACTCCTTCAGATTTTTCTTATCTTCATCAGTCAAAGAAATTGTTGGGAATGGGATTTTCTGCTCTGAGTAGTATTTACATGCCTTATCTAGAGACTGGAGGATCACAAAAATGGTCAGCACTGGAAATTAACTTCATTGTCTAAAGGCCACAAATTGTCATCTACTATTAAGGGTTAGTAACTCAGATCTACAGGGTGAGTTGCTTCTTATCGAGGGTTACTCTAAATATGATTACCACACACAGTAACCACATTGCTAATCACAAGCTGTAAACACAATTTCAGAATTAAAGAATTCACCAAGGCCACTGCTTTTTTAAAATAATTGAAGCAATTTGCAGTTTAGGATAAAGCATTAGTTTTAGCAAATGAAAGAACCTGTGTTAATACATTGTATAGAATTAACTAGAGAAGGGAATCACAGTGAACAAAGACAGAAAAGAAAATGTTTAAGGTATCTTATGTGATTGGAAGCTAGACGATAAGAAAGTTAAGTTTGAATGTGCAATTATATCTCTGCCTGTGCAGTCATTATGGCACAGTATTAATTGAGATTAATATTTTACTGAGAAAAGTATTGGGCTATGCTTTTCCCTGAAATGTTTAATAAAATATCATGTCCTAATATGCACTGTTATTTACTCTGCACCATGTAATAGTGAACACTATCAAGCAGAAAAAGTACTTTCTACTAAAGTACTTACAATTGTAGCAGCCTTTTTTAATAAGTTTTATCCAGAAATAAAACTTCATTACATCTGTCTCATCCATCATGCAGCTTATTAGCAGTAGCACAGCTATTCTCATTTTCAAAATGTAATTCTACTTAGGAAGGCCAAAGTGCTTAACAGAGAGTTTTCAAATAACCTGAGTGTCTGACATAAAAAGATCCAAGCTTCTTTTCTGCCAGCTCTTATAGACAGCTAATTAACTTTATCTCCATGAAATAGGTTTTCTGCAGGAAGATGCTCATCACTGAATTTCACTTGTAGCATCTTATTTGGCAGACCAGAAATTATCTGCAGCTGATACGCACTTAACCCTTTACATATTCTAACTTAAGTCAGAAGAAATCACTTCCTCATCTTTACGAATATTCCTGTGCCCAGTCTGGAAGCCTGCTTGATTCAGCATAAAGCAGAAGAGGCTTCCTCCCATCAGTCTGGAAAAGACCATGCTGACATCCCCTTGAATAATTCAACATGTTCATAAACCAGCAAGAAAGAGTCCAGGAATGGCAGGAAGAAATAGGAACACTATAAACCACTACAGTGAAAAATATAGGGGAATGCAGATGCTATAAACTGAACAGCTGATAAAACCAGCAATTCTGGATGCCACAGGCTGGGCATTTACAAGTAAAAGGAGACACAACACATGGTAACAAGAACATTCTCACCGATGTATGTGATCCAGTAGTGTAACTTAGATATATGATGACATCCACTTCCCTCTGTGGCCTTAAAAGTGGTGCACTGCTGGTATTGATGAAAAATCCAGCATCTATCATGCCCAGCTGATCAGGATTTTGCATCAGCTGGTTGGGACGTGAGTCTAACACAGTATCTAAAAGGAAAATATATTTTGATTAAGAATAGATCTGTGGGTATTTTTGCTGGAAAAAGAAGTGTAAGGTGGAACTGACCATTCCAGAGGCCTGGTTTAATTTCATCGCCAACTACTAGATCATCAAACAGGCATGAGAAGGATTGGAAAACACCTAAGTTCCTTCTCTGAAAAATCTGTGTTGAGCTTCCAGGCAATATATTGCATTAACATGTCACACCTATTAGTGCCAGTAAGCTATGTCTAATAATTAACCTATAGCTGCCTTGTTTCATTTCAGTCACTGTTTCATCTTCTATCTGTCATTGATTTTGAGAACAAAATATTTTCAATCCTTTATACGTTTGGACTTAGGCTTCCCACTCAGTCCCCTCTTCTTCAGACTAGAAATCCCCATTACTTTCCAGTTTTCTCTTACAGGTCATATTTTCTTGGATATTTCAGTCCCAACTGAAGTTCGAAGTATACCCTTGCCAAATTAAGCTTTCTCCCATGTTCACTCTGTTCTCTACCACTTTAAATTTGGTTCTGTCAGCTTCAAGTCTACCCTCACAGCCTGGACTGCAGAGGTCTCAGCTGAAGCAAACAAATACAAATATTAAGTCTTCAATACCTGCCAATACTGAAGTCTTAGTGTCTTCTTTCTATTCAGAACATTAACGTTCTCTTGGGAGGATTTTTATTCCCTACCAAGCCTGACAGGCTTTTTTCCTAAACTCCCCACCCCAAAACCTCTTGAAAACGATGCCCGTTAAATACTAGTCACCATCACCTACCTTTCCAGCGGCAGAAGTGCTGGTTCTCCATGTAGTTGTTGTGCAGCTGGTATCCCTTCAGGAAGTTGTGGTGCTGGGCAACGGAGAAGCGGTCGGTGAGCGCGCCCCGGAGGGCACTGGACAGGGCACCGGGCGGGGTGTACATGCGGGTCCGCAGCTCGTGGGGCCTCGTGGGCAGCACCGGGTCTTCGTCTACAGGAGGGGAGAAAAACTGGTGAACTGCTTGTTAACTTTCTGGCTGCCCTGGTGCAGAGGGGCTCTCAGGGGCTCTTCTGGGATGATTCACTAAACACACACAAACTCTTCTGAGGGGAAGGAATGGCTGCCGGACAAAGCTCTGCTGGTAGTCTTAAGCTTTGGCCTGAAGACAGTTCATCAGAAGCAATCTTTAATCTGGGAAAAAGGACACCTTAAGGAAATTAAGCAATTCAGAAAATGTTCTGTCAGAAGTTAGATATCCTTACAGGAAGATAACATGAAACACATGCAAGCATGGAGAAAATGGGGTTGATGAATACCCTACTGCTCAGTCAGATGGGCAACAACAGCAACCACGGGGTCTATTGCAACAGCTGCTACCCAATAATCAGTCATGACTACGTGACTATATGTTTAATCAGCAGAGTGAGAGCACCCCAAGAAAACCTGGGGCATACATTCATTTTCGGAATCTATGGGTAGTTTAGGGGGTGGGTGGATGGCATATGGGTGAAAAGCGGAAATGTGGCACAAGGTATGGTTTCTAGAAATGACAGTCTGCTTTGCCAGCCCAAGAGGCTGACAGTGCAGCAGTAGATGCTTGGTGATTTCCATGATTGCACATTGTATTTCTGTATTTTTCAGGATGTCTGTAATTATAGTTACTATCGTATCAAGTCATTTAGCAATAAAATCATGGTTTCTGTATTGCTTCAGAAAATACCCTCTGGGCCTCATCTATCTTTGTGTCAGTATGAATCCAACGCAGTAATTACTGTACTGAGTAATAAAATAAAAACCCAGGAAATATTGATTAACTAGTTGATACTAAGGTTTATTCTCCACATAGGCAGTAAAAAATACCATAGTCTCTGCTGTTGGTTCTCTATGGCTAAGTGAGAATTGTGATGCCAGAATACTTCCTGAGAAATGTTTGATCCCTCTAAAACTTCCTCTGAAGGAACCAGTAGAGCTTTAGTGAATGTTGTAATTACAGGAGCTTTTCCCTGATTATCCTCTTCCTCTTACTCTACAGAGTGTGAGGGGAAGTCACTATCTCTTAGTAAGATCCTACGATGCCAGCATCAGCAAAGTTGACAAGATGATGCCAAAAGCCACGCAGGAAAATAAATGATCATAAATGAAAGGCTTAATAATTTCTCACCAACTTCATCTATTTTGTCTTGTGTCCATCTCCTCCAGAAGTCCTCTGAACTGTGGGACAGCCCCCATATTTGTAAAAGGTTCACAGAAAATATACTGCTCCACATACCTGTAAAAGGAATTAGTGAACACAAGGACACATTTTAACAAAAAAATGCCCTTTCCCTTCTATTTTTACCTCCTGGCTTAATTTTTAATGGGTTTAATGCAAGTATTTCTAAACTTCCATGCTGTTAAATTCCTCCTAACTTTCTGTGTCACTGATTCCTGTCATGCTACAATTACCTTTGTGTCTGACCTGCTACATGGCTTTGCCACATGATAAAGAGAGCAAAGAATGTGAGGGAAGTAAAGGAGAAAATAAGACACACTTGCTCAAGAGGCAAAATAAAGAATTCAGATAACACATACAGCACAAACAAATCATTTCCATTCCCATCTTCCTTTCTCCAGCTTGTCTTTTTCTGCACTTACTCCAATCAGTAACTCTTTCAACCACCCTGAATTGTTTCACAAGGGGATGAACTGGCTTTTCAGATGTTTGTCTGTAAGACAAGATCTTACACCACAGTTTGTAAAGGCTCACAGATGCAATGAGCTCCAGCTCTACTGTGCTCTTTTCTCCATCCAGGATTACCCCTCTCTGCCTCAACACAGGGACACTGGTGGCTTTGTTGACAAAATAGAGTTCCACCACATCACCAGTCATTGAAAATTTAAGTCTATCACATTTGGACTTAGGTGGAAGTGAATTCAGAGAGGAATCAAAAGAATAACCAAAGAAGTGGGAGCTATTACTTGCAATGAAAGAATTAAGTATCTTCATCTATTCCATCTCTAAGACACAGACAACTCATCTACCAAAATAGTGACAAGAAACTGAAAAAATACGCGGGGTTTTTTTACTGTATTCTTTTGGATAAACCACCACTCCCATTTCCCAGCAGGCAGTGCTCAGTGTGTTAGGACAGAACTATAAACCACCACTCCCATTTCCCAGCAGGCAGTGCTCAGTATGTTAGGACAGAACTATCTACCCACCAGTTAACAGTTTTACACCCCTCCAGAGAGACTCTATGCCAGGACAGTGCTATACATCACCTTGAAGGTAGCAGATGCGCGATTCAGGGAGCTTTTTTAACAAGCGGCCCATGAAGAACTCACTTCCGAAATGCTCCGTGCGAACGAACGCGCCGTACTTCAGCAGCCCCACCTCGTAGGGAGTGAACTCCACCCACTCTGCAATACAGCCACAATGGGACACTTAGAAGGCTCCCGGACAGGCATGGGTAGAGGGGAAGCTTGGGCATACATTGGTCTGAGTTATGTTTAATACGCTGCCTTTGCAAAGCCTCACTCTGAAACACGGATCTCCAGGGAGGTGCCTGAGCTTGGGCCAGGTGGTGATGAGGAGGCAGGAGCAGTTGTGCTGGTCTTGGTGGTGCTGCTCGGTGGCACAAGTGGCACACTAGGGACATGGCAAGGCTTCAGGCCTTGCACACCCCGTGTGTACCCACCAGTCCAGGGTTTTCCAGAACATGTGTAGTTTTGCTCTGCCCTTCCATACACTATGTCCAGGTGACAGTACTTCACCAACACAGCTAATTTATCTTTCGTAATAAATAATTGTTTATGCACAAATATGGGTACTCAGCTCTTCAGAAATTATTTTTTCTGTAAGTGAACAATTATACTCTCTATGTGTGGTACTAATGGAGACAGAATTAGTTCTTTACTTTCTTGGATATCCTCTCCAAGTGAAGTGCAGTTGTTTGATATAACTGCAGCATGAGAGAAAACTGGGACAGAAATGTCATGGATCATAATTTCATTTTCATTCAGAAATGGTCCATTTTCTTGCCTCAACAACAAAAAAAATTATCTTTATTTTTCTATTCCATTTCTCCCTCTTCTGATCCTCCATAGGAAAGAAACATAAACAAACAAAACAATGAGAAAAGCAACAGATTCAGATGGAGCCCTCCCATATTCTAACTATGTGGTCATTCTTCATATTGAAACAATAACTGGCCATTGAGAAAAAGCAATTATTGGATAATTCCAATATTTCTCAAAATGGTATTTCTGGCAGAGTTTCTACTGTGTGTGTCTAGACAGTGAAATTCTGCTCCCCAGAACTCTTGTATTAAAATTGTAAGGCATGGACGTGATGGTTATTTCTCCAAAAAGCAACTAACACATCAGGATTGTTTTCTCCAAGTGCTACCAGGAAGAGAAGAGTGATGACAGGAATTCAGCTCCCAATTTTAGCCTCAAAGGATCCGAAACAACATCCTTACCTTTGAAATCATTGGTGCTGTAACTGTCCCGGACGCAGACTGACACATAGATGGGCAGTGGGTTCTGGCCATCACACAGTGCTTCTTGCTGCTCTGAAAGCTTGTGGGGGTCTTTCTGGTTTTGAAGAAAAAGTGTTAGGTAAGAGGAGATAGAAAGAACACATGGTGAACTCACTGGCCCCAGTGCAGGAGGAGCTGGGTGACCCGGGAGGACCCTTAGCATGCAGGGCACACCTCAGCAGCTCCACCACTCAGAGCACTGCAGGTACCCCACCAACCACCACAGACCAGGCTCCCAGGCTCCAGCCTGCTTTGTGCATGGATTCACAAAAAGATGAGGAGAGACACAACTATTTCTGCACACATCTATATGTCCTAGGAAGTACTGTCCTGACAAGTAGAAGGAGGGGTAGGGTGCTCCTTAGGCTGAGGAGTGTAGTGACCCATCCTTGTTCTCCTGAATCTGCTTAGGAAGCCCTTGAGCATGTTGATACTTAATTTCTTTTCCTACCACACAACAGCTATCACAGTCTAGACTTGCAAAGGGACTGAAATTTGGCAGCAAATTTTTTGCACCCCACCCGGTTTCTTTTCTGAAAAACCATATTCTCATTGAAGAGGTTTATAAAAAATATGGAATCTCATGAACTACTGAAAAATTTAAGAGTAGCTTGTTCTAGAAGATCAGGGAGAGATTAATGGCTACAAAGAAATAGTCAGCATTGCTCAAAGGGAAAAATGCTTGTTTAAATTGTGAGAGGAACCTCATCTAGCTGAGATTGAAAGAGAGGCATCTATTTAGCTCACACCTTTGTTTAATACCTAGTATTCCTCTCCATGCATTTATGCTCTGTTTGCATAACCACAATGCTATATATGTACTTACATAAAAGTAAACACAAATGAATGGTTGAACGACTGTAGCATTTCTGCCCCCATTGGAGGACACTTCTGTTCAATCCTCAACCACTCACCCTTTCCCACTTTCCAAGTGCCAAAGCACACATCCTGGAACTGTGGTCCAGATGGGGAGAAAAGGAAGTGGACTGCTGTACTGTAGGGGTAGAAACCCCTTCAAGTAACAGAAAAGCAAATTTGATACTACTTATAAAACCAAGTATCACTTAAACCATATCAGTAGTGCTTCTGAGGAAAAGCAAAATATGTACTTGCCTCCAGTGTATTTGCATATCAAGTTACCTGGCAGTGTATGCAATTCACTGAACAGTCTAGCTTTGTCAGGGTTGCTTGAGGTAGTTTTCACATTGTTGAGATTACCTGCTTTGCATTTTGAACCCTTTTTGCATACGTAATTTGCATCTCAGATGCACTTCCCAAGATTGCCTTCACTTCCATTTAAATACTAGCCAGAGTTCAAATGGTTGCATCCACAACTGAATTTATTAGCACATAGGATGCATTTCTTTCTAGGTAAACTACTAAAGGAGTTTTAAAAATCTGCTATTTTGTTAACACAGAGGTTTCCCCTTTGCTTTGAGCTACATTCTCTGAAATGGTGGACTAGTTTCCTCTCTATCAGCTAAGGGAAAAACAGATGGTTCTCTAAGAAATGGACTATATATCATACCCCATCATTTAGTAAGTACTCAATCATGAGACCCCAAAGATCTATAAATGATGTCCTGTATCCTTCTTCTTTCCGCTGGCAAAGCTGCTTGTTGTAGTACTTCATACGATCCATAGAGAAACAGCCCATCTTGCATTTTGTTGCTTGTTTTTGGGCTTCACCAATATGTGAGTCCAGGTCTTTCTGTGACCAGTAGGCATCTCTGTATAAGTTGGCCATGGTCCTGGAGAAAGGCAACAAAGACAGCAAAAGTCAAAAGGAGCAAAAAAAGACTGGAAATTTTGTGCTTTCAGAACAGAGGTTTACATTTAGGGGTTCCCTTCTGCTCACACAAACTCTGGTTTAGCTGCTCCATCCAGCAGAATGAATACTTCAGAGTTTCTAAAACTGTTTCTTAAAATGGCCCTGAAGAATGAGGTGGGGGTTTTATGTTTTTGACCATTTTTTTTTTAAAACCGTCAGAAGGTTAAGGGATAAAACTGCCATGCAACTGTGTGAACATAGGTACATTTGTGAAGCACAAATTAGGCAAAAACTATAATAAATTTTCTTTGCTTGTTTTTTGGAACCTTAAACTCATTCATATTAGCTGCTCTCTCTTGGCTTGATTCACTCAGTGTTAATCTTATGATATCACTATGCTTTATTTTAACATCATCCTCTATGTTACCAACCTCCTCTGCATGGGACAATCAGACACTAGGGAGCCGTAGGTCCTGTGAGCAGGGAATAACACTGCCCAGGGAAACACAAAACTGGCAGGTTTCAGTAGTAAGTGTGCACTGTCCAGCAATTTTTTCCAGTTAGAAATCAGAGGCATTCTCAGAAGTTAATGGGACCACAACAGCTGGGATTCCGTGGAGAAAGGAAGAGGCATGGTGCTATGGGCATCCACAGCTACATTCACAGTAACTACTTAGCTAGAAAACATCTTGATTAGTGTAATTGTCATATGCAAATTTAACTGCTGCACATGTGGAGTTGATAAGCACAGTAAAGAACTGCCTGTAGAAAAAGCGTGCACCAAATCAAGCTAATATTTAATGGCCTGTTACTGAGAAACTTGTTTATATGATGTTTGAAGAAAATCTCCTGATCTTGTCTGCTTTTAGAAGTTACTCTCTGAAACAAAAAGGCCTGGTCAGGCCTCCTGCTCAAGCTGGCTTACCATGTGGTGCCGGACAGCCCGCTGATGTACGTTATACAGTCCAGGAGATTTAACTTCTTCAGTCCCATGAGGCTGCCATACAATCCTGTCATTGACTTCAGTCCTCCTCCTGTCGTGATGATAGCCACCACGGGGACCTGTTGGGCAGAGGAGGATGGGACACTCACACTGTCAGCATCCAACATTGCATCCCACACTGCAATGGGGTCTGGTCACCACAGCCAGCCCAGGTCCCTTTTTAGAAGGAAAGGCTCCAAAATGAAGCAACAACTGCTACTGCCCCTTATTTCCCTTTGGATAAACATATGTTCAGAGATTAACCCTAACTTGGATTCCTGCCCATCTCTAGGGCAAATATAGGCACATATGAACAAAAAAAAACCCTTCTGTGGAAGCAACAATGTATTTTCTGTGCGTGTCTCACTCCACCACTCTTCTTATTTCACACACTGACTACCTCTGTATGAAAGTTTCCATGACAATCCTATGAAGAAATACACTTAGTTCACAGCCACTGTTGTTAAGCTACCCTCAGCAATGGTGTTATTTTTCAGTATCTTGAAGTTATTTTAAAATAAATTATATTTATTTTAAGGAATTTCAAAACTTCAAGAAACCGAAGATGTAAGAAGCACGCAAAGGTGTTTGTCCTAATCTCTCACAAAGTAGTGAAATTGAAATAAGGGGAAAAAAATCTTTGCTGTGTAATGTATTCAGTATTTCTGAACCAAGCCAGTTATAGCTCAGCATGGCAGGAATGAACACACCTCAACTATGACAAACTCCAAATTGATAGTAATGAAGGATGATGACTGCAGCCAGTGGTTTCAATAACAAACCTTGGCAGAAGCAGCAAATGTATTTAAGACACCTGGACCAGCTGGTACCTGCACAACAGATTTGTGTGGCCTGTTTTGCTGACCACTCATTTACAGGAGTACATGAAAGCACTAGAGATGCAAGTTCAATGCTGTCAGCACACACGTACTTCTCGATCCTGCAGCTCGTGTGGTAGATGAAAAACATTTTTGAGAGCACTTGCTACATATCTCTTCCTTTTCCCCAGGAAAGCCATCTCTTCAGAACATAAGTTAAACCCAAAGCGCATGTCCAGGTCTTGTTGGCAGGAACAATTACTAAGATAAAAACAGACATGTATATTAGATATTAACACATCCATATCTACCTTAAGACATTGATCAAAGATAATCTACAGAACCCTCCCCTTCAAATGGGATGATGCAACATCACAGGAGCAAGAGAAAATAATTTTAATATGTTTAAAAGTAAGAAAATTATGTCAATTAGTAAGACTAACTAGTGGCATTATGCCCAATTATTGCTAATTGGAAGAAAGAATGTACAGTATTTACTAATTTTAAAAAAAATAAATAAAATTCTACAACTAAAAGAGTGACAAGTTTAGAAAATCCATGCAAATGGTCAAAAGTGAAAGTATCGATTCCCATTTCACAGGTTATTTTCTTATTTGAAATCTAAAATAGCACCCAATTTTCACAGGCTGGCACTTTCAAGGTGAATGGAATTCTCCTTTGGAGGAACTGGAGTGGGAAGGCATCCCCCTCTAGCGGCGGGCACAACTGGGGAGGGTGGCCAGGGAAAACGGCTTGCTGGAGAGACCTGGATGGGCAAGGATGGGTCACCGAGCAGGATTTTACCCCTGGTGCCCTGTTGTGTCTACACTTGCACAGGCTGTTTCAGGGCTCAGCGCTGGAAGTTCTGTTCCACATCAGCCTTGACTCAAAAACTGTAAGGTTCATCTTTTCCCAGAGGAAGATTTCACTGGTGTCTATTTTGAAAACTGATTAAGGCCCCATAATTGTAGTTTATTTCCCTGGGCATTTGTGCTCTTCTGCTCACTAATCTCCCTCCTGGCTCTTCCTGCCCTGCTCCTACAAGACATCAATAGGCAAGAGATGGTCGTGGTCAGGTCAGAGCTACCTGGCCAGGCACTGTAAAATGCCAGGGCTTTGCTTTTTCTTCCAGTGACAGAATCTCTCTCTTCTACTGGGTCCATAATTTCTATGAAACTAGTGAAAAAAAAAGTAATTATGAGCTTTCTCCACCACCAGATTAGGATAAATCAGACAACTTATTATAACCTTATTTGTAAATGAAGACACACAATGGGAATTGAGGTAGGTGGAGTTGCAAAAGCCAGTTTCTATTGTAAATCAAGAACCAAACAAACTGTTTCTAAAGTTCTCTGAAAGTAAAATAAATAAGCAGGAGGTGTTTCTTCCTGTTGTGGAATAACACTGATTTTCCTGCTATCATTGACCACTTGCTGTTTTGAAACGAATGACACAAAACTCTGTTTGAATTCAAAATTATTTTTTCTTTTTATTTCTTAGTCACACACACACACAAAAATACCAGTTTTCTCAGTGCTGTGTGTTCCATATAGCTATGGATAACCTCAAGTATCTCCATGTTTACTGATGAGTATTAATGAGCATGTCTACAGATGTCAAACCAGAAGTTAATTTGTCTACCTTAGTTTCTACTCAATATACAATATAACTGGACTTAGTACAATACAAGGTTCATCACCACTAAATATTGACAGTAAAGCAAAAATAATTCCTAAATAAATTAAATGCTTACACCTGACAATACTTTTTTTTGTTGTTGTCAGCTAGTATTGCTCTTTTTGTGAATTTCAGAGACTGACATTGACCAAAGAAAATACTCTGTGGTCAGAAGGAAAGGGATTATGCTGAAATAGACATGTGTTTATTTTAATGTTTTATCATCTGATTAAAGCCAAATCTTCCTAAGGCTAATTATGTTTTATATATTGTGCATGTATTTTATGTTTTATTATAAGCACATTCTAGTTTTCAGACTGAGAATGCTTGCTTGTGTCATTTCCATGCAGCTAAAACAAGAACCAAGTCTTAAGGAGCAGAAGAAAACCTCTTACCAAGCTTTTGCTGTCACATTCAAGTCAAATCTTTTCTCCTGGAAAACAAGAATGTGTAGTGTTTTAATTTTAAATTTTCTATTTTCCCTTTCTGTCTTGGCATCAGAGCTTGATTTATACCCCAGCAAGGTCCGGCAATCAGAAACTTAAATGTCTGAGATCTTGGCATATATTTCCAAAAGCATTCACTTATCATTAGTGGAACATCCCTACCTACAGATCCTAAATCCTTCCAGGCTGCAGAAACCATTAAGCATCCTGATATAAGAGGTTTCTGAGACTCAGGCAGCAGGTCCCATTTCCTGTGCTACTCATAAGCTTTCTGCAGCATCCTGAATTACCATTTAATGTGTGTTTTCCATTATTTACACTCTAGTACACAGCACATCTTTGACATCCTGGCCGTAGTCTTACAGTGAAGAGACTGAAAAGTCTGCATTTGCTTCCACCCACACTTTATCCTCTCTTAAAAATCATTATTTTAATCTTCATATTAAGTGACAAAATGTGCTTTGTTCTGAGGGGATGTCTTAATAGCTCTTTTAAATCAATATTCTCATTATATTATTTACAATGCATCCTTTATGACTAATATTTTCAGCATGTTTTAATATATTGTCCTCTTAAATATATGGTTGACTAAGGACAGGTTTATTGATGTTTTCCTATTTTGTGCCCAAGGAGCAACTTTCAGTTTGCACCCTAAGCAAAGGGGGAGTCAGTGTGTCTTTGGGTAAACAGGGAGAGATGTTCTGAAGGAAGTATGATATTTTCTTACATCCTTGTAGGTCTGTCTCCACTGCTGGCACATAATGGAGATTAATACAGAGACAATCTGCCTCTGTGGAGAAAATATCTGGGGAAACAATGTTCCTGTTTTCTCAAAGTCTAATAGAAAATCAGAACATTTCTGACTCTCTTAGCAGCCATCTGGGACAACATTAGGAGGAATGGTTTCTATTTGAGTGAGGCTTTATCACCAGCAACTGGAAGTGATGCTTACCTCTGCAATGGTTGTTTTCCTTCCAATGGGCAGCGAGTTCAGCATCACAACTGGAGAGCCCGTCTCTGTACTGTACCTACAGGACCACTGGGAAAACAACATGCTTTAGGACAAAACCAGGAATGGGTTTACCCTCTCTCTCTGTCCTCCCACTTTCTTGAGAGTGACTCAAAATCGCCCCATCACTGAGGCCACTCCAACATACCGGGTGGTAGCGCCTCTTCTTTGGCAGCATGACATCCAGCGTTGGCTCTGCGTACTTGATGTAGTGAAACTCGGTGGGGCACGAGGGGTTGACAACTCCATTGGGGCCTAGCACGATATCCTGTGTCCCCTCAAAGGAGCCCTTCACAGTCAGGGAAAGCTCTTTCTCTAAAGTAGCAAAACAAAGTGTGTTATAATCATATTAACATATGTTAATATGATTAACCAGAAAAATGGGCTAGCTTGATTAAAAGTGGGGTGCGGGTGGGGCAGCTTTCCCCAGTGCAAAGGGCTGGAACTAAAGGGAAAGGAGCAAAGTGGACGCTCTTCTGATAAAAAAGGGGACTCTGAATATTCCTGCTGTGACATAGAACCGGGATTTCAACTTTACTGTGCATTTAATAGGCCTTATTAACTAGATATATATCTAGATGAGGTCATCAGAGTCTCTAACAACCTGATGTGTTTACCTGACATTAACTTCACTGAATACTGTAAGCACTATTTATTTCACTAACACATTATATGAAAGGGGCATCTTCTCATATGTAAGCATGCAACCACTGGTAAATAGATAACAAAGCAATAACCTTACTTGATTTTTGCTTCGTCTTCTCTGCCACTTCAACTTCCAAGCAGCAAAGTTCCCGACACTGTGAAAGACAGATTGTATGATTTTGTGAGAAAGATCATCACATCCCATCCTCATTATGGGGAGCTGTGGACCCCTCAGCTTGAAGTAACTTGAAATTCTGAATTCCCTGGCATCTCTGGGTTTTTTTCACTAGCTGCTGACTAAAGAAAAAGAAAGGCTTTAGAGGGAGTTGTAGGAATCGCATGTGTGACAATGACTTAAGATTGAGCACAGTGAGAGGAATATACAAAGGAAGAGAATCAGGACCATTTTCAAGATAGTAGCATAAATACAAAGGGTTCAACTAGGAAATAAAGATATGTCACTGAGAGATCAAGAGTCAGTAGCAGGAAGGGTTTTCTGAAGAAGCATTGCTATTAGCATTTTGGGGGTTAATTTTTCTTTTTTATGGGGCTCACTCTTCTTCAACATAATGTATTTTTGACAAGTCAGTATTTCATGCAGAACTTATCCATAGTGCATGGCTCATCTCCAAGGGAAGGAAAGGGCTGGGTAGATTGTCAATGACTTCACAGTCTTTTTATCATTGTGTTCTGATAGACAGCAGTGCATTCTTTGAAGTACTAGTACCAGAGAAAAATTCTCTGTGTGTGTGGTATGGTGACATATAGGAAAAATGAGAAATAGGGAAATACAGGACAAATGGGATATCTTCAATGAACAGGTAAATAAAACATCCCATTCTGAATGTATCTAAATAGGTAAGAGAAAAGAAAGAGAAAGACCTGCCCTACTGACTTTTTTAACCTCCGCCCTGCCTTTCCCTTTACATTAAAAATCACTTAAAGGAAACATCTTGGGAAAGATACATACCACCAGCACTCCATTGCTAGCAATCATTTCATGAGGACCGGGTCTGGAAAACAAAATGAAAAACATAGATTTTTTTAAGTTAAACAAATCCCGCTCATCTTTACCCAGGATGTTGCTCTTTCTTCCCACTTAAAAGTCTGAGGGATCCCAACAAGTACATAACAAGCTCCTTTCCTTGCTTGCATGGACTGAGCACTGCTCTGAGGAGACTCATCTCTGCAGCAAAGCTGAGCAAGGTGTATTGTGGTTGCGAGGCTGAGATTGTCTCACTTCAGGGACAGAAAGAGAAGCAGGCACACACAGCGGCAGATCAAAGGAACAACCCTTTTCTTTCAAAATTTGACTCTATTTTATACACATATGTACAGAGGTCAAGAGATTGGCTACTTCAGGTTGCCTCCTCTCAACCTGGATGGTGGACATCACCATCAATCATTTCTTCTCTCAGAGGAGAAGTATGCAAACATTTTAAAAATACACATTGTTTAGATGAAGCTGCGTGAGACAAAGACAGAAGGCAGAAAACCCAGGGCAACAGTGTATCATGGTTATTTTTTTACAGGGCAATCTCATGATCATCTAAAATGGAATCTCCTCTCAAGTAGTCAAGTTCTTCTCACTGTAACACTGAAGTAAATGTATTTCAGCTGATATACCAGCATGTCCTTGTTGGGAAGACAGTTACATGTATTTGCTGGCACACAAATATTCTGAGTTGCAAGGGACCACTGAGTCCAGCTCCTGGCCCTGCACAGGACAACCCCAAGAGTCCCACCATGTGCCTACGAGTATTGTCCAAATGCTTCCTGAACTCTGGCAGGCTTGGTGCTGTGACCACTTCCCTAGGGAGCCTGTTTAAAAGTGGCACAGGGCAGCCAGTATCAATTACATGGGGAAAAAAAACCAACAAAAGCTTTCCAGATCATTCAGGTGAAGTCAGGAGATGGTGTGGAGTGACTTGACTTCTGCCCTTGGCTCACCACTAGTAGGAGAGCTGGCCTTAGACTAGTCCTTTTATTTCTGCCATACCTTAGTTACCTCATGGCAACACAGAGACAAAAAGGTGATTCATGGGTGGCAGGCTGACCATGCTGGAGAAGGAGCCTTACATCCTTACAAGAGTTCCCAACCCACTGTGATTGTGTTAGGCAGAAAGAAAACACAATTACTAGGATTCAAAGAGTACTGCAAGGGAAAACTGAAGAATTGGAGATATGCTGAAAACCTAACTAGTATGTTTCAACATTAAAACAGTGTCCAGTACATGACCTGAAACAGGCAAGGAAAAATTGATAGGCAGGAATGCTCGCACACTCAAAAAGCCTTCTGAAATGTCCCAAGATAAATCATAGAATCATAGACTAGTTTGGGCTGGAAGGGATCCCAAAGGTCATCTAGTTCCAATCCCCTGCCATGGGCAGGGACACGTTCTACTAGACCAAGTTGCTCAAAGCTCCATCCAGTATGACCTTGAACAGTACTAGGGATGGGACAACCACACAGTTCTCTGGATAACTGGAAGGTGCATCGTTGAGAGCAGCTAAGCTACAGAACAAGCTAATCAGCCAGGTGTTGGGGACTGCAGCAATAATGTAGGAGAAGGCTAGCACTTTTTTGCACAAATTCCCAAAGCGTGACTTCCAATTCTGTTTGATTTTTTTGTTCTATCATTAATGATTTTTGAGTTTTTAAAAAAAATCTTTGTTTCACTTACGCGACCTCCAATTTGAATTCAACCTCTAGTTCCTCCTTGTCCTGAAAGCAAGAACAAGATATTAAATGAAGTAGCTACATAATGCTTTGTCCCTAGTCTAAACCCAAGTCCCTGATAGGCAATATTGAAGTTATTGGTTGCAATGAGTAGCCTGTGATAAATACTTCAGACTGGGTGGCCTGAATCAACATTTCAGCCAGATGATTAAATGACTCCTTCCTCATCTCCTTCTGACTTCATATCATCAAGACAACCTGTACTTCTAGTTCTTAGTGTGAAGCTGTTGCAGAAAGACGATTTGCAACTTACTTTATTTTCTGAATTCCACTTTTTTCTTCCAATTATTCCTGGCACTGTCCTGCCATGACTTACTGTACTGGCTATTATCTTGGAAATTAAACCTACTTTACACCCATTACTTTACTGTAATAAACAGAGGACAGTGTGAGAGATTCAGAATTTGTGTTATGCAACCCCAAGTAACTAGTGTTGATCTTTAGAAGCTGGTAGTTTGGATACCAGATCTGTCCCTAGTAGCAAGAAGTTCCATGTGAGATATTTTGGTGATCTCAGATCTCAAAGGGAACCAAGATTATTTTCCTGTTTTATGGATGGGAAACTAAGAAACAGTGAATCATCATCCATTCATACTGGGATACACACAGGGACAACTTCATCTTTGCCTGTTGGGGTGAGAGTAGACACAAGCAAATGGGCAGGGAGCTGTGAATTTTGGGAATTACTCAGATTATGGATTACATGGTGCAAAAAGTATACAGATCATTCACCTTGCAACAACTGTATGGCCTTGGTGTTGCTCAGAGGCAGCTCACAATTAGATCTCTTCCCTACATACTGCACTGTTTCAGGCCTATGATCTTTAATAATTTATGAAGTATAAAAGAGGAGTTCAGACTCTCAAATTATGATTTTTTTACCACATTTTTGTGCTAATAATTTGAATGGCAATTCATGTACTTATTATTGGGGTAACTAATCCATGGCAGGTTCAGAAAGATTTTGAAACTGTTCTGTAACTCTCCACTGGTTTCTTAGTTGCTTTAGTTGCTTAGTTGCTCTCACATTTGGGCCAGGCTTGAAAGACAGGATCACTGTTCTATCAAGTGGAAGTTTTGCAGTATCAAAGAGTGCACAGAGGAGATGGTCATCTGGAGTAGCAAAATCCTCATCATACACCGTGAGCTCCAGCACGTTCTGGAAAAAAAGGATAAAGAATTTGTTATAGTTTCTCAGACTGGACATCATTAGCTCCAAGCAAAAAGTATTACTGAGAAGGTGCTTGAGAGAAAAAGATGAGAAATTAAGTATCATCCTGCTTTAGAAAAACATACTTGAACTGCATATTAATTCTTGCCTAGTTCATTTTAATTTCTGTAACAAAATACATTGACCATACCTATACAACATCTTGGGTAACTCCCAGATTCTGTATCCATCTTACACTGACTCATAAGAGTCTCTCATTTCCCTAAATCTTCAAAACTGACCTTGCTTTCTGGCCCTCCTACATAGCATCATTAAACAGACACAGGAGCTCTGTCATCTCTGCTCTTAAATGCTTTGAGCAGCTCTTTATTGTGTGCCATCTCTTAAACAATTTCTGGGCACAGTTCAGTAGATACATACACGGAATCTTCAGACTGCTTCAAGCAGGTAACTCTGGCTACTTACCTTGACCTGACTCTGGATTCTGAAGTAGAAGGTTTCATTCCACACTGGATTGTCAGAGTTTCTCACAGTTTTAGTGCGTGACCTTTCACACGTTGCAGTCGGCAGCCACAAGGACACGTAGCAATCAGCCTGGCTTACTGAGGAGGGGAGAGGCACAAAAATTGCTAACGTGGCAAAGGCAGTAGTGCTGCAGGACACTGGAAAGGTTACTGCAGCCACTGGTACCAAAACCAACCATAAGTTATTTAAAGATAGAAGAGTCTGATGCAATGTAACTTTTCAAGATTCCCTTCTGAGAGGGAGAAAGCACAGACCACGAGGTGACCTAGAAGAGGAGGTGGTTTCTGTTCTTCCTTGCATGACACATGTCCCTAAACCAGGACAGTTGTAGACAACAGTGATAGTGTGTATCAAAAAGGAGGTTGAGAACTTTCTCTTCTAGTCAGCCACTTGAGTTTCTCAGCCAACAAGCTTTCCTGTGCTCATGTGTGCATGCATGCCCACACTAACCATGAGCTGCTGTCTGATAAGAGGGGCTGGGACCCTCCTCCGCTTTTTGAGAACAACTGCAAAAGCTCTTCATCTCTGCTTTGCCCTCAGTGATCTTCTTTGTGAGGGCTTGTGAAAGGAGCTGCAGAACTACACCTGCTGCATGAGATGGCAGAGGCTTACTCCAGAAGGAAGTCATTGAATTAGACATTGGAATTTAACTAAGGCAGGAAGAGAGGGATCAAGTCTCTCTCCCAAAAGGCACTAGGAGAAAGTTAGTAAACCCTTACATCCCCTTTCTCACAGGCAACTAAATTGAGGTATATCTCAAACAGCTACAGACAAAAATGCCATTTACTGTGTTTCTTCTTGGAGGTTATGCAAGTTATTCAGCACCTTGAAAACCTCTCTGATGCAGTTCTCAACAATAAAATGATCAGCTATTATGGAATGCAAAAGGTAACTAGCTTTGAGAATGGATGTCCTGTGGTCCTGTGATGTGAGACTTTTGGGAGAGACAAGTGATGGCAGCAGTAAATGGAGATGACCCTTCAGCTGCAGGTAAGGACTCTGCAAGCAGAGCAGGGAACAGGAGCTTGTACACTGACCTGTGGGGAAAAGCAACATCTTGCCTGTCTGCAACAGGACCTTTTTCTCTTCTTTTCTTTCCTTCTCTACCAGGTTTAATCCCATGTCACTCTACAGCTACTGACTGACTCAAACTGCTTGGAGGCTACATTTTATGCTGTTGAAAGTGTTCAAGAAGCCCTGCTGCTTTTCTGTCCAAGTGAGAGGGAAAAAAACTGCTTGAAAAATTATATATACATTGTGATAGGTCGATAGACACGTCAATTATTATTTTTCTACTTTTTAACATTATAATGTAGAAACAACAACAATAAAGTTTAATGTCAATTTTTTTTTTCTAAAAAAAGTTGTGGAGAAATCAACACATACCTACTGAGTAGAAAAACCAAAAAATCCTCTGATGGAAAAGTTTGTTTGGAAAATATTGAGTAGGCCCTAGCCTTCTCCCTCTCCTGCTCTGTTTCACATTTTATATCTTAGTTTGGCTTTAAAAATGAGATTCTGACAACAATTTCATTTTACTTATCTAGAGAGATATCATCTGCTTTAATTCTACCTTCCCACCACTCTTGTTTCTTAGCCTCCTTGTGAAAAATTACTCCTTATTCACCTTCTTTGCCTCTTCCTTTTTGTAGCAAGAGCTTCCATTCCTCCTCAATAATTTCACTTTCACTCTTGAGGACTGTAGCCTATTCAGTCCCACTGGATGTAAAAGTTGTTTCAGTTGTTATTCTGTTTCCACAAGTGTTTTTATTTATTTTTTTCTTATCTGGGAAATTCCATGCAGACAATAATGCTTTGAAGAATTTTGAAACTGCAAAAATACGTATCTGAATATATCTGGAGAATCTAGAAGTAATACTACTGCTTTTAAAATGCATTCAAAGTGATTTCTTTGTAACTACTACATGACTTTGGCTTTATCATTCAAGGTAAATGACGGATGGCTCTTTGGCTGGCAAGTACTTTATTCTGGAATGATGTGATTCATCATTCTTGTATGTTAACTGTACTTTGAGATACAAAGCATATCAAGAAATCCTTAATTATATGAGTAGATGCAGCCAAACTAGTCAGCTGTGTATTTAATGCAAAATGTTGCCTCAGTTCTGCTTGCACAATCTCTTTCTACAACCTCATTATTTTCCTTGTTGCCTGCCATGCAGAAGATCTGAGATGAGTCCCTGATGAGACCTTTTAGTGTTCTTGCTTCACCATACATGTGTCCCAGCCATGGACCAGGGGGGAGGTGCAGAGCATGCAGCCCAGTGATGTGCCCTGGGATACAGCTGTTGTCTCCCTCACTCAGAGCTGAGACACAGGGAAGTCCCTTGATACACCTTCCAGAAAAACACGTGACAAGCACAAGGTAAGACAGGAATGGTACTGCATGGTAAATCCAGATCTTTGTCTCTCAGAAAATCTTTCCTGACTCTTCATGTGCAAGACATTATAGAGTCAATCACTGCTGCTCACAGTCAAAAAGGAGAATCAAGAAAATCTCATGAGGGTTACATAATTTCTCTTCTACGCTCACTCTCAAATTTCAGAAAATCTTTTCACAGGTAGTCACATAGCTCTATTTACTTGAACAAAACAAACTGTTAACTGTCTATTTTGTGTGAAACACCTCTCCTCAGCACGCATATGGATAGTCCATGTTCTTTTATAAAACAGTGGTGTTTTCCTTTCCACCTCACTCCCTTCTCACCACTTTCCTGCCACGTGACTCACACTCTTGCACAACTGCAAGACTGCTGCAGAAGCCTTAGAAAGGACCAAACATCCAGTCCTCAGTTAGCATGTTATTTTAACTGTCCTTTCAGAGTAATTAATGATGGCATTAGCCTAGTGGCAATGATTGTAAAAAGCTTTTTCCTGTTCAACTCATCTTTGTTAGAACCAAGATTGAGAATGTTGAAAGGGTTTGCTCCTCCCAGCCACACTTCCCAAGGTGCTACAACCCGTCAGCAGAATTACCTCTTGTTTTTGAAAACATGGAATGGAGTCATTCAACTACCTCTGTCAGAAACTCTCCTTTCTTTGATAGAAAATACTTATCCCCAGAAACACATTCAAGTCTTGAAACCAGTCAGAAAGCACAGGGAAAAGAATGAAACAGCAGCAAGCAGCAAGGACTGACCTGGTTTATACCAATTAATATACATAAACACTGGATTATTTCAGAAACACTAATAAAAGGTTGTAACAAAATTATAAAAGATATAATTTGCCTGTTTCCTGAGTTACCACTAAGAATGGAGATACTTACAGGCATCCACTCGGTGGAGATTTCTCATCCGGATTACCCTCACGGTCAACAGGTAGCAAGGAGAAGATTCTATCTAGAGAGGAACAGTAAAAAGGGGATCTGAATAAGCCTTTGGTGGGAAAAAATTTCAAATGTGCAAACTAACTGGGTGCCACAAAGCACAAATACAGTTAGTAAAATTTGGGTCAATCAGCTCACTATTTTGCAGATGAAGCTTCTGTTGTTAAAAATGTCTTAACATTTTATATATTGCACTGCCTTTTTGCTTTGTTACTCTAAGACCCCAGATTGCTCATCAGAGCAGAAAATACAGGAAAAAAATCCCTGACAATTTGCAGCCTGTGAGATACTTTCAAAACCTTTCACTCTGAAATTGTTGAGTCTAGTCTACAGCATAACTACAGTAAGTCTCTTGAGCAGATTAAATGCACTGGTGAGAGCCATGATGAAGTTGTCAAAATGTCATCAGTCTTAGTCAGAGTTACAGTCAGTCCCCCTAGTAAACCATCCATATGGTCCCATGGCATTGAAAAAAGGTGCTGTGGAGAATATCTGTTGTTGTGGACTCCCACAGGATAAACCTGAAGTACCACTTTTTAAGAGCTGTTTTTACCTTCTGCTTCAAAAACATAGATTCCCTGCAGTTTACAATTGAATGAGAAAAAGAGTAACAGTAATGTGAGCTTTTGTAAATCTATGAGATAACCCAATTTATTATTAGAAGATAAATGTGAGTTCCGTCTTCTAAGGAAGACTATTTCCTGCTGGCTCATTCCATAAACCTGTCTCTGGCTCAGAGCTATCTCCAAAAGGCTATTTTGACCAAGCCAAAAAGTAAATCAGCATTTCCTGTGGCTGGGACACATGGTTATTTCCTCACACTCCTAGAAACATTTCCAGCTGCCTAAGTGGTTACAGCAGAGCCCCACAAATCATTCTTTTTGACAACTGCTATTTCTATCAACAGGTTTCCTCTAATTTAGGAGCATCCTATTTCTATAGCACTTCAGAGACTTCCTATAACAATTATAAACAAGCAGACAAAATAGATGTTAAGACAGAAGCTGGAAGAACCTCACTTAAACCAATTTTTTTTTTCTCAAGAGAACAGAGCAAAAGGGTCTTATTTACAGATGGAAAGATAATTATGCCTCTTTCATCACAACAAATTACTTTTCCAATATGCAATTAGAATCCTCTATTCTCTCCTCTAACATATCATGTTATGTTAAAATCTTTTTACAGAGCTCTTAAAAACCATTGCTGTTTCCACCCCTATTATACATGTCTCAAGTATTCTATGGCTTTTTTCTTTTTTTAGTGCTTCTTCATGAAATTCAACCTACAAGATCTATTTACCTTCTATTTCAAGTGTTTCCCAAAAGAGAAAAAACCTTACAGAAGCTGCAAAATTTGCAGACAACTGGTGGAAGGATATGTCCTCAGAGCTACCCCGTGCAAAGACACTGGTTCAGATTTTAGAAACAGTATAGCCATGTTAATACAGTTCTACACCCTTTTAATTTACCCTTCTTCTCAGCTGGGTAATTAGCAAAGGTGGATCACCACATTCACAGGTCAGGAATGAGCTCAGGCACCTCAGCATATGCCCTAGAAGGCAGAAACTCATTGTTCCTTAGGATTTGCATAAACATGGGGCAAATTCTCGCAGGCATTTATCTCCAGATATTGCACAAGGTGCTGCCAGCTCCTGGATCAGCTCCAGCAACACTTCCTCTGACATATGGCATTGCTTGAGTGGGAACCAATGAATTATTTGCAAAGCAATTTGTGATTCTTAGATAGGAGAAAACTTGGATTTTTTTTAAAGGAATATTAGATGGTTTCTGCCATCTGATCTTTTCTTCCTGGTTCCCATGCCATGACTTTCTAACATGTTAGCCAGCTTTTCCCTGTCTGGCATGGGGAAATCAATTCTCAGACATACAGGATTCACAGAAGGATTTACAGAAATTTTGCAAAAAAAACCAAACAATACACCCCCCCCAAAAAACAAACAAACAAACAAAAAAAACCAACAAAAAACCCAGAACAACAACAACAAAAAACCAATGGCTTAACAGAAGCTACAGAACTCAGGACCTGTGCTTGCAGTAGGGGACAGGCAGATGCCACCAGCCAGTGACCCAAGGTAAATGCAGGAGCCAGGCATCAGTCAGGCATCAGTCTTCCTGACAGCCCTGGCACCTGCTGGTGGCGGCAGCAAAGACAATAGGGAGAATAGAATTCACCTGGTGATCAGGCCTAGCTAGTTCTGCTCCCAGCAGGATTTGCCATTTTAATTAATCCCTGTAACATCTTAAACAAAAGAAATGTATTTAAATAGCAACTATAACCTGATCTACCGGGGTCTAGTTATAGAGACAAAGAAAATAGCAGTCACACGTATAAAACAAAAGACAGAGGTTCTGTTATTCTGTTTACTTAACACCTATTATGATATCTTTAACACAACAACAACAAAAAAAAAGGCTGTTGCTATGCCATGAGGTTCCATGCACAGAGAGTTTTCCACCACAGCAAATTGTCAACTTGTCAGCTTGTCTTCAATTTGGTGCTTCTCAAATTGTCCTCATGTATGTGCAGCACTGCTGCATGCAGTATAGCACTCTGAGGTGCCAGTGCATGAGTAGGGTGTACAGTGCTAGTTTCTCTAAGTCCCAAGGAAATGAAGTTTTACTGGGATTCTCCAAACAGCAGCTCCATCCAATGTAGAACGCACCTTATACTCTCTTCTTCTGATTTTATTGTGCTTGCCATAAAAAAGAACAACATGGTATGATACTTGGTACTAAGTTACTACATTGGTATAAGTAAGGAATTCCTCTGTCATGTGAATGATCCCCACTTTCTCCCAGCTGAGGAGTAAGAATTTGAGAACAGAAATTTCTCTGTCATGAACACTCTGGTGATGCAGGCTGCCTGCATTCCTGGAACATTTGTGCCTCTGCAGGTCTATTCCAGCCCTCTTTAAAGTCATGCTTATATTAAGATGTAGGTATGTGTGGCATGCATCCATGTCAAGAAGCACTGCTGTAAATTGCTCCATGAGTTCAGCTGTATAATACATCCTGTCACATCACAAGTGGCCTTGAAGTTCTAATGAGGCAAGAGTCCATAAGACCAGAGGGTGACTCTACTTCTTTACCTTTTTTTCCCTTTTTTTTTTTTTTTAATCTGCTTTTCTCTCAGTAGCTTTCTTTCTTCAGCCTTTAGGCTTCTTCATCTAACAGACTCTGCCAGGATGGATGATTGTTAGCTACATCTTCACAGCTTGTGATATCAATAATATGAACATTCATCCCTTCACTTATTGCAGACTACCCCAGTCCACAATTCTACAACAGTACAGTCAAATGTGTGCTGGGCAAATGCTTTTCAGGTTTTTATAGTGTTAGGTGCTTTATTTAGCATAGATGTTCCATCAGACAGCAGAATATTGTAGCTGCCTTCCCAAAACAGAGACCAGTCATCCAATAACATTCATCCAGAGAACTTACTCTTGAACCTCAGGAGCAGTCAACACATTCTCAGACTTGATTGTTTCTCCTTTTAGATTGAAATTTATTCCAAAGCGGTTGTAAACTAACAGAAGAATAATGCCGAGATCCTGAAATTAATATTCAGTTTGTATGTGTGAAAACTGTATCATCATCAATAAGCAGGTATCCTCCAACCAGATACTCAGCTGCTGATTTCCTACATGAAATGTGGAATGTCTTCCATCTGGTCTCATGAGTAGGTGGTCTTTGACATGCTGGGTGCAAAACTGCGATGAAGCAAAAAAACTATGTGCCACAGTGTGCTGGTACCATTACCTATTTCAGTGCAACTGCACTGCATACTATTCCACAAACCATCCTGCAAAGATCAGACAAGATTTAAAAATACCTTTAGCACAATCAATTTACTTTCACAATGGCTGAAAAAGCCATTTCTGCACACCAACCTGAAAAAACGTGCATCATCTATGTAACCCATAAAAAAACTTCCTCTCTAGCCACCCATTTTTCCTGCAATCACCTAGTAATAATTCCTCCACGTGTTTTTATGTCATCTACTAGCTCAGCAGCCTTTCCTGGCAAAGATAGCTTCCTTGCCTTGTCTAAGGTACTCCTGCATTCCCGGCCTAGAGAAACATTCTGCTAAGATGAAATCACTCCCAGGATGTTGCAGGGCACTCCTTTCTTCATCTCCAAGTGCTAATTTAACTAGATGGTAGCCAGGGACAAAATCATTCCCTCTTGATGGTGCATCTAGAGCTGGTGGTGTGTGAAAGTCTGTCTTAAGCTGTCTGAGATCAGGTCTCCGTAAAGAGTGTGTGTAAGTTTTTTACAGTTGTAGTCAGGATGCTTCAGGCTGTGAAAATCACTCACCAATCCCTGCCCCAGCTTGCTACAGCCATAGGATGCTGCGGGATGTGCTGGGATCCCCCATGGCAGGCTGCCCAGACCTGCTGCTTTTGGCCACCTCTCTGAAGTTCTTCCTCATTCTTGACAAAATCAGGCTCCACGATGGAAAAGATGCTCTAATTGCTTCCTTCCTTCTCCTCCTCCAGGCTGGGCAGGGCACCTCAGCTAAGGGTTATGGGGCTGTGCGTGGGCATGCTGGTGATGCTGATGATCACTGCTGCCACAGCAGTGCTTTTCAAAAGCAGTGTGCTTTGTGGGTTTTATTTGTACCATTTCTTCTTCTAATCAGACCACTTTTTCACGAGGAGTAGCAGAAGCCTTAGTTGGATATCAATGAATTAAAAACGCCCACACCCAGATGGAAAAGGCCCTTTCCGGCACACAGCCTCAGTAACCCTGGTTCCAGCAGGGGAAATTTTTCCACATCCACAGGAGCATGACAGGTATATGCAAGATCACAAGAATTGTATCCTTCAGATGATTGCTTCCTCATACATACACCCATCATCGCACAAAACTTTTGAGGAATGAGACTATGCACATTTTACTGTGCTTGAAAGACATTTCCAAAACCCAAAACTTCAAATACTGATCAACACAAAATGGATATTCTCACTGCACTGTGATCCCATAAATGCAGGCATGTATAATTATATTGAATTAATAAAAGCATTATTTATTATTTATATTACTTACTATATAAATCTGCAGAGATGTTTAATTTGATTGTTAACTCAGGCTAGTTGCATAGCCCTTTCAGTAATGTTAACATTACCTTCACCTCTTAGTGTCTGCAGATGTTTAACAATCAGACTTCTTCAGATTTTGTAAAATAAGTCTATTTGAAAACTTCAACTGTTCAACTGCATCTTCAAAATTATTTCAATACATAAAACTGTTTCCAGAGCAATAGGATAGTCCATCTGTAAAAAAACCCCTTTTGTAGTGCTCTGCCCTCCCTAAGTAGAACAAATACGACAGAAAGAAACTAGGCTGAGCATGAACCATCTGAGGGTTGAGATTCTTTACACTTAATTCCAGATAGCTGTAAAATTAGTGTATTAGTGTTTATATCTAACAGCTGTTGAACATTTCTGGATTCTCATCCTAAGGTAGACATTACCACAGGACATGCATCACACTCTGAAAATCTCTCTTTTTGACTACTGATTCTCAAGAGCATTTATAGGTCTATCTCAGGTACCGATGTTTTGCATTTTTGATGTCAAATATGGAATAGACAAACCATATTTCAAAGTTTTGAGCTGACAGGAAGTGGCCTCATTTGATTTTATGAGGTTCACTTTTGAAGTGGGAAGTGTGAAGGAACATGTAATTTCAGCAGTCTGTATTTCAGGCAACCCCATACTAGCACTCAGGGTGGCTGAGGAGGCACCTGGGCTCAGACCAGCTTCTGCAGCTGAGCAGAGCTGCTGCGGGGCCATGCTGCTGCAAGCACTGTGGGAGGCTCAGGAGTGTTGACTCCTGCCTTTCCAGTTGATGCTGAGCTTGGGGCTGGAGCTGTTCCTGACAGCGGGCTCTGGCCCCTGTGGGAGACAAGGAGGCCATGCCAAGAAGCCTGGTGCCAGCGGAGACCCAGCCCTCCTGCCTGCCTCAGCACCCGTTCACGGTACTGAGCCCAACCTGCACCAGAAGCAGATGTCACAACTTGCTCCTAATCTTGCTCAGCAGTGTGGCAGCTCCCCACTCTTCCCATGATCTCAAGAGATGCTTCCAACTTCCAAAATCCAGCAGAAACCAGAGCTCCTGTCTTGCACAAGGGTGAGAGCTTAACCTCCCCCTCTTCTGTTTAAGGGCTGCAGCTGAACAAACCCTGAAGGAACAAGGAGCCCATGTCTGGCAGGGAAATGAGGGATGACTAGACCTGAGATGTAATGCCTCTTATCCTTATTAAAACATGGGTCATGGTGAATTTAGAGCTATGCATCCAATTGTTCCCTTCCCCTTCCCTCACACACATTATTATATGAGACCTGCTCCAGTCCTCTAAAATTTTGGTATAAACACTAATGTCTGAAATACCAGAGCCTGTTACTTTAGCATGGGTCTAAGTACCAGCCAAGGCCCCAGAAACACAGCTTCCTTAATGCAGACAAAAATCAGCATGTTGGTGTAAACACACAAGCAGTTGCTGGCAAATGTTGTCACAGGTTTCTAACAGATAATCTCTCTGAGCAGGCAGAGACCCTCGTATTTAAGTCTTCTGGTAGTTTCAGTGATGAAAAATTAATATTTGAGAAAAAACTAGGAGAGAAAAACGTATCTGCATCTTTTACATGAATGTATGGTTGTTGATGTAGGCAAATAATGATCATGCAAGTGCCTTGGATGGAGTGCAGAATTCTGAACACAGACAAAAACAGTGCCTCTGTCACCACATGCAAAAACAACTCAGTCCATCATGAATTTTGTAATTTTATGATGTAAAAAATAATACTTCAGTGTGAGACAGGACAAATATAGTGATCTAGAAGAAGATTATGGATATATCAGCTGATTCTTTTGGTCCGCTACTGTCACATCCGTCTCCTTGAAATTTCATGACCCTTAAATATTTTTGATCTAAGCCTATATCCTGAGCACACGATGAAAAAACAAACACAACACTGTGTGGGATTAAGAAATAGAGACAAGAAGTTACTTGTCATATGTATAATTATCACAAGTAATTATAACCCAGGAGCTCAAATCTTTTTTCTTTCTCTCATCATGCTTTTAAGTTTCTGACCCCTTGTAAGGAGCAGATATTATACCAAAAACTGAGCCATAATTTTTTCTGCCTCTTTTTACGATATACAGAATTCTTCATGGTAGACATGGTCCAGAATTTTAGTATCTCCCCAGGCTGGAGATACCAGACATTGTAACCTAAATATTTGCAAGGTGAAATGCCACAAAGACTCTAGACTTATTATATAATATGTCCTGCAAAAATACAGTGCAATCTTTTAACACCACTATTTTTTTTTAATTATACTATTCCTTATACTGGGAAAACACAATAGCTAAATTTTGAAGAGTGCATGTGAAAAAAACCAAAAAATACTGTGAATATGAATAAGGATTTGTTTAAATTTGGGAGCACCCAAATCGCAGCAGGACTACCCAGTAAGCAGCTTATCACAAAGCTCACTGGGCTGCCTGTTCACAATATGATTTCAACTTGCAGACAAAACTCCTTTTCAGCTTCATTTTGCCTCAGTAGAAGTTGTTGACTATAACGCAAATTTTCATAGAATTATCTGCCTCAGAAGCACGGAGTTTATGGGACAAAATTATATGAATCACTCTTAAACTTCTCCATGGACAAATAGGAAATAATGCCCAGAGTCACCACAAAGTAGCAGAATGAGAACTCCCATCAAACCCAATTTAGCAATTTCTAACCAAAAAAATCTTCCACGTGCACGAGAAATAGCACATTCAAGCATAACTCCTTTTACAGAATCCCACTACAGATTCTTTCCTGATGGAGCACAGAAGACGCGAAAGATCAGGGTCCAATAATCCAGGATTCCCTCAGAAATTGCAAGGATGGAGGTCACGCTACCAAAGCTATGGCAGCAGTGCACATCTCACTGTTACTTTTGGCCCTTTCAGTCACAAAAAGTATTGTGGAACAGAAAGCTGACCAGTTCTCACTTCTATTACAAGTAAGTGAGACATTAAAATACTAAATATCAGTCTGTTCCAAATAAAATGTATCAGAGGAATAGAACATGCAATTACCGAAACTGAGCTACATGGTTTACTTGAACATGTCTCTGCTCATGTTTGGAACAAGATGACCTTTAAAGGTACCTTCCAACCCAAACTATTCTATGTTCTATGAAAATCATAAACGTAAGAGGAATAAAATGGTTCAAGCAATAGATTTAAGTGCATTTCCCTTGTAACACTCAAGATGCTGCCATCATTCTTTATCTACCTGAGCCTTTTTCCCTTTTGAGAAAAACAAAACCCTTAGCACTCTTCGGTTCTAAATTCTCTTAATACCTTGAAATCACCTTGGTCTGACCCAGAACTATCCTCTTTCCTTTTTTGCCAGTCACCATCTCCCAAGGAACCGAGGCCTGAATTTCCATCCTGAAGAAAGGAGAAAGAAACAATAAATGATAATGTTAAAACAACAGCAGAAGCATTATCAGGACAGATAATTAATTTCAACTAGCAATAATTTATGATGAAACCTCAATTAGAAGGGCTGTTGGTTACACCCAGCTGTGTTACTGCACTCAGATTAATCAATAAACCACCACATGTTTTGGTGCACACTGGAACAAAATCCATGTCAGGGGTACCCCTTCAATAAGAAAATGAAGGAAGACCATCACAGTTGTAAGATACCTAGAAGGTGTCTCTACATTTATCCAGTGGAAAAGGTTTGCTTTTTGTTTTGAATGGGATCTTTTGGCAATTTGCCCCTGCTCTTAGCAATATTGAACCTCAGTTTAAAATACCCCAGAATGTCTTCTGTTTGAACACAGAAGGTGAAACACTGCACTTGCAAAATTTAAAAAAATTTAAATCTATTGTTTCAAACTTTTTTAGGAAAGAGAAGCTCCAAAATACTTCTACAATGTAGGGTGCACCCTTTTGAAGCACTTCATAGAGCACCATTAAAGGACAGTTTCTACAAAGAAATGTTCTGTTTCTATTTCCAAAGCACTTCCTGAAGGGATGTGCCTTCATCCAGTCAGGGAGTACACAGAACAATGCATAATGTACTACAGTTAAAACTAAATGCAAATCTTCAAACAATGCAGAGAATGCAATGCAAAATGAAAAAAAATCAGAATCAAAAAGGGAATGCGTAAGTGAAATTTAATTCTCTGTTCCTGGTCTCTATCCTGTCCTTATCCCATTTTCAGTAACAAAAAGTAGGTTTGACACATTATTATAGATGTCAAAATTCTGCTATTTATACAGAAATAGGAAATTTTCAATAAAAGTCGTATTTAAATACAGAAGAAAAAAAGGCTGACAATTAGTCCCCCGAAGAAAGTTTCTCCCCTTGTTTATTTTTCCCCCTTTCTTATCTTTTTCTGTCGCTCTGACTTCTCTCATTTTGTCTATGAAGATTAGATCTTTGCTCCAGTGGATTCAGAAGGACTTTTTCCACTGACAGCCTTGAAGAGAAAATTTCACTTCAGGCAGAGGGAGTGCTGTATAGTCCCATTAGACAGCAAATTTGCACACTAGATTGAGTACAAACACAGTCACAAAGCAGGATTTTATTTTCTGTCAAATGCTGAGGACCTTAGGTGAAACTTTAAAGCTGTTTCCTTACCTCTAGTGCATTTGATGGTATCATGCTTGTCCCTTTTTTCATGTAATAGAGTGTTTCTGGCACCTCCATGGGCAGCACATCTTGAGACATATTTACTTCTGGCTCCTCCGTGGGCAGGAATCCTTTACACATGTTTTCAGGATGCAGTCCTGGCTCCTCCATGGGCAAGAATCCTTTACACATGTTTTCAGGATACAGTCCTGGCTCCTCCATGGGCAGGAATCCTTTATACATGTTTTCAGGATGGAGTCCTGGCTCTTCCATGGGCGGGAATCCTTTACACATGTTTTCAGGATCTACTCCTTGCACCTCCACAGGCAGCAATTCAAGAGATATATTTTCATGCTCTGCTCCTTGCACCTCCGTGGGCAGCAGTTCTAGAGACACATTTTCAGGATTTACTTCTGGCACCTCTGTGGGCAGCAGTTCTAGAGACGTATTTTCAGGATTTACTCCTGGCACCTCCATGGGCAGCAGTTCTAGAGACATATTTTCAGGATTTACTCCTGGCACCTCCATGGGCAGTGGTTCTAGAAACACATTTTCAGTATCTACTCCTGGTACCTCCACTGGCAGCACTTCCCAAGACATGTTTGCAGGATGTGCTCTCGTGGGAGTCAATGACTTGTTATTTTATAAAATGACCTGAGGCCCCACCCATCTCATCTCATCTCTCTAAGTAAAGGACTCCCCTCCCACTGCGAAGGCAGTGGAGCACCAAGGATGGACTGCTCCAGGGAAGGAGCTTACAGCACAAGCACCACAGCCAAAAGGAATGTGGCACCTTCCTTTGGCTGGGAACCTCTCCCAGCCTGTGCCTGCCCCACGGCTCCTGCACTGCTGCCACTCTTTTCTGTGTGTGCAGAGTCCCAGCATGGAGGGTGCTGCCACTGAGGCCTGCTCCTTCAAACCCACTTCTTCCCTGCCCTGAGCAGGGACAGCTCCTGCGTGGGGGAAACTGGACCTGAAAAATACCTGTGCATTTAAATCACTGGTGGTGACACTGACACAGCCCTGTGCACTTTGGTCAGTGTCTCCCTGTAGGTGGGGAGACCTGAGCTCAGTGCCTGCAGAGGGGCAGAGCCCTGTGCCACAGAGTGACCCCTGGATGTAGCCATCCCCACCGTCTGACAGATCACTGTGTGGGCATGCAGCTCCCAGCTCCTCCTGGGCTGTTCACCTTCCTTCTTCCCAAGGGGAGAGAGGCCATGGTGGGGGTTCAGGGCCAGGGCTTCACTGTGAAGAGGTGAGCTCTGGTAGAGGAGGTGATTGACAGGCTGGGAGCAGCAGCACCCGAGTGTGATAAATCAGCAGGGGAGAAGGAGATGCACGCTTGCAGAGGGTAGCAGAGGTCTTGGAATCAATGCCTGTGGCTCCAGGCATGTCCCAGGACTACTGCTGCACTCAGCAGTACCTTAAATACAGCAAAAAAGGCACAAGGAAATATGTGATAGCTGTGCAAAGCAGGTTTTTATACATTTTCTAGAGAAAGGCAGTTGAACTTTAAATGACAACTGTGGGAAACTCCTGTTGAGATGAATGGAATACAGTATTCAGTGGTTAAGTTTTATCACTTTTATTTCACAGATATTTGTTCAACCAAAGAACATGGACGAAAGAGCACATGAACATCTCCAGGCTTACCCAAAGGAAATTACCATCTTCAAACACAGAAAAACAAATGAATAACAAACTAGAAGCTCCAGTAACAGTAGGCTGTGTCATAGCATGTGCATTCCCAGCATGAAAACTAGCACTGCCCACACTGGAACTACAAGAGCATCTTTTGGCCTCAGGTCATGGACACTCTGAGCTGCATCCTTGAGAACTCCTTTTGCAGCTTAATTTAGAGAACAACAATCATTCAGGGGGGAAGGGGTTGTGGTTTATTTGTTTTGGTTTGGTTTTTTAAATATGGTCAGAAAAGAAGACGTGATTGACCTTGGAAAACCTGCCACGGGATACTAAAAATACCAGGATACTTGTCATTAGAGCAGAACAACTTTCAAAAGGATGGTTAGTTCAGAGAGCCATTAACATAACTGATGATTAGTGATAGAAATCCCTGTAAAGCTGGTGAACCTTAAGAAAGCTGAGATTCTCTGTCATCAAGGAAGCCTGTGGAGAAGAAAGAAGGGCTCTGTGTACAGACTTCCATGTCTGCTGAGTGAATTCCCCATTACAGGCACACTTGGCTATCTATAATGATCTGTATGACCTTCAGCTAAATCGAGACGCTCCACAGGGAACAACATAAAGAAAGAAAACTGCAAGGTTCGCATTAATAACTGAACTAGAGCCATCTCATTTAAAATCTGAATGTACAAAGCTGAATGATTTCAACCTGGAGAATGAAAAGCAGATGCTACATGTGAAAATGTTTAGTATTCAGTATTCAATAATTTAAAGATAATTTAGTAAATATTCAGTAATTTAAGGATAGAAGGACAAAACCCACCTGTTTCAAAGATCTAAATGTAGTTGCCCTGGCAGCAAATTACACACTACTCCTTTAGCATAGTGATATCACAGTCTTATCTGTTTATCACACAGAACGTGCCAAATCCAGCACAACCTTGTAATTCCTCTGCTGCTTAGATTTCTTACTCATCCTGCAATGTAGTTTGTAGAAGCATCACTCACATGGCAAAGGTACCTGTATTACATCTGACTGCAGAGACAAGCTGTGGAGAAATGGACTTACATGACAAAATTTTCAAGAAGTTAAAAAGTAGCTTTGTGATTCCTCTTAATCACATTCTTGGACTGGACCAAAACCACTGACAACCAGTATCCTCCTAAATGCCTTGCAACAATATATGCTTGCTCAGACTTGAACAGGGCAGGCAAAATGAGCCTGAGATTATTCTAACATGGTGGAAGCACAACCAGGACTGGCTGTGACCACCTCACCTTCTCAGACATGTAAATACTTCTATACCAAAAACAGTGGTGGAGAGGAGAGTCAGATGGGAGTTCTGGGTCAGAGATGTTCATGTGCTCTTTCTGCAGGAGAGGAATTTTATGCCATCACTTGTGCAGTTAGTGAAGGAAGGAGATTTGGAGCAGGAGAGAAAACTCACAGGACACAGGGCCATTACTGCTGTATGTTATCTTACCCCTGAAAAAAGTAAAAATTAATCTTCTGGGAAATAAATTTCAAACCAAAAAGTTTAAAAGTACTAGAATGTATTCTTAAGATCATACTGAGAAAAGTATGACACTTTATATCCATTGTATAGATGCATTAGCATTTGTATGCATTTAGCATATAACTAGAACAAACCTCTGATACTGGGAGGTATTCCTTTCCCGGTAGAGAAGCTACCATCATTAACGACTTTATACATCATTGCACTCACAGTTAAATACTTATACACATTTCTTTCATGTTACATTTACTGATGCACTGGATAAAGCCCAGAACTTACCATGCCAGTCTTAATACTGCCTAACTGAAGTGTAAATTTATACTCTGTTTTATCTCTCTCAGATTTTATGCATGTTACAAATGTACAGTCCTCAGTGGTTACCTGGAGAGTGAGAAAGTCCTCTGTGCCTGGAGTACTCTCACTTTGGGATGTTTTTCTGGACTTTGACAAAGTTTCCCAGGACTAAGTTCTACAAGAACAGTTCCCAAGGTTTCTTGAATCACTGTTCATTCTCCACATTGCTGCAGATTACATGCAAGTTTATCATATCCCCGTGAGCTGAAAACCAGCACAGTACTTCCTTCCCAGGTGTGGGTTATGGGCCATCAACTCCTGCAGCAGCAGAGATCATGGACTAAAGAGTGACTAGAAAAGGTGTTTGTTAAACATCTGTGTAGGATTTTCTGAATTGTTTTCTCAGTGTGGGACCAAAGCATTTAATCTTCAACAAATTCTAGGATATCATATCATCTGTTAAATGTCAAAAACAAATTATAACCAATATTTACAAAATAAATATTAAGTTAAAAGAAAGGCAGCTCAAGGAGGAATGTGGAGCATGAGTTGCTTTTAAGACTAGGTGTCATCCAGCTGAATAGCAGAAATTGCAAAATTCAAGAAATAACTTGCTCAAGATTTAAAAGTACGTACTAATAGATGTAGAAACTTGCAGCTCCTTACCTGATAGTTATCAGTCTCTAATGAAGCTCAATTTCCTCAACTGAAAAAGGAAAACAGGAAGGGAGCAAACTAATATACAGCTAAGATTATTAGCTGAGAGAGAGAAGGCTGCCATAAGGAGTAGTTGGCAGGAAAAGTTAGACTGCTAGGGGCCAAGAAACCATCTTTTCCCACTGTTTAAAGGCAGAAAAAAGGAAGAGAGAGTTGGGAGCTAGGAAGTACCCACAGTATGCATCTCAGGTAAGCCCAAATTGTCTGAATCATGGTCAGAACCTCAACAATAAGATTTAGTGCCATGAAATTTTCTAGATTAGAGATTTTTAGTTGCTTTTCTTTTTAAAGGACCAGCCTATTAAGACTGCTTTGAAAAAAACAGAGGAGTGATATACCTTTATCTCTGTTTTAAATGTTTGTGTCCACCACCTTTTAGCTCCCAATTTTCTCTTTCTTTTCCTCTTTCCATTCCCTGTCGTATTTTCTTTGCAATTGACTTCTTGGATTTCCAAGTATGTGTTTTCTTTCTTTGTCCATCTCAATACCTCATAGCTAAAATGCTATTTTTCACTTTTTCTCAGGTACTATAATTTGTTTTTTTCTTCTATCCCTTCTCCCTCCTCGCATTTTATACCATCTTAATCTTACTTAATAATTCTTAATCTTTCCCCTTTGTCCCGTATCTTCTCTGTATTGTACTTGTTCCTCCAGAAGCTTCAGGTTTGAATGGTGGAGGTTTGGTCGTATTTGGAACAAGCATTAATACTACAAGCTTTCGGGCAGCTGAGATCAGGCTGTGACATCTGGATGAGATGTCCATCTGCATGGAGAAAAGGAGATAAACAATAGTGGGTTGGAGGGAGTGCAAAGGAGACCGCAGGACACAAGGAGGAAAAAACACTAGACATGGCAAGATGTCACATCCCAGAGTTTTGATGTCATGAGCTGGAGGTGTGGGAGGAGTCCTGGAGAAGTACTTTATGAACACTGCAGGAGTGCTGAGTTTCAGTGGGAACCCTACAAGGGAGAGATTTTCAGAAGGAATTCAAAGCTACATAGCTTCAATTCTCAACCATTTTAACTGTTGACCAGCATACCATGACCAGGGCATGAGGAAATAAGGCCCTGATGGCCTCCTCTGCAAGTGTTAACCCTCCAGTAAGACAGTGGGATATTGCACATAGACAGCAGAGCTTTACATGTGAGCAGGTTTTAGCACAGGGTTTCAAAGACGGGAGTCCTGTTCTACCACCCACATCCTCCTATATCTGCTCTGACAAACACATTTCCCATCACTCACGTGGTGCAACCTGTAGTCTCACGAATGACTAGCTCACTTCACTCAGAATGTTTGCAATAATCTCTTGTTTCATCACTTGTACTACAGAACAGCACAAAATGCTGCTGCCAACCGTCCCATTCACTCCTGTTTCTTCAGTGGCACTCACCCAGTAGGACTGCCCAAGTTCTCACATACCTCATGAGGAGTTAAAGAACCCCACTGCTGCTTTCCTTAGCTTCCTGTGGTCTGAGTCATCTCACTGAGCTGCCCAGTTCTCCATGCACCTTTGTGATAATCGGAAGGGCTGGGGCACAACTGCAATTGCATGATAATCCCTTCACTTACTATAGATAATGAATAGGTAAGAAGGAAAAGACAGACACAGAAAAGATTCAAAACATACTAATTACAACTAAGGAGGTCAGCATGTTAGTGTTTGTAACTCCCATTACCACATGTACCAAGAGCTCTATCTATTAAAACATTTAAGAAAAATGAAGTTAACTCCTGCTGGTATTAACACCATGATACAGCATGGGCCTAGATTTCTGCAGTGCTCCTCTCCCCTCTAGCTAGTTTTCTAACTCAGAGAAGAATTCCATGAACTCACTCCTCTTTCCTGTAAAAAGGGACACTCCCAACCTGCAAAACCAAAAAGCACTTTTAAGTGCCCACATCTGCAGGTGTTACCTACATTCTTGTAATGCTTCAGTACAGCCCAGACTCAGAGCATAGGAAACATACCCCATTAAAAGCTGAACCAGAAGGAAGCAATGTCAGCAGACAAAGCCACACAAAACCTCTCTGCTGGCCTGCCAGGATAGATGACAAGGATCTTCTGCAGGTGTTCTGCTGGGAGGTGGAACAAGCACCGTGGCAGGTACAACAGAGAATGCCTCAGTGGAACACTGAGAGTAAATGGGGCTTCCCTCTGTTAAACCAGCAAACAAGAGACTATGAAGGGAAGCAAAGGGGTGTAGTTAAAGGCAGGGATGGGAAGAGAGAAGCAGGCTTCTTGAAATTTGGTGTCATCAAAGGCTTGGATGGCAGGAGTAGGAACTTCATTTGCAACTCTTGAAGGTGCCTGAAACCTCAGCTGTAAGATGGGCAGTTGGGAGAAGTAGCAAACACATGTGTCACACCAAATGGGGTTGCCATAATGATAACCAGGGAAGCCTCGGGGGGAAGTAGAGCTGGGACAGAGGAGAGGCAATGCCAAGAGGGACCAGGTGACTCAGCAACAGAGATCACAAAGAAGGGAGTCCTTTATGAGCACCAACAGGTAAACAGCCATTTCAGCACACCCGAGGTTTGAACCCAGATGGCAAAGTGGATAGAGATGTGAGGGCCTGGAAAAGCAGCCAGGGTAAGGACACACCACCCCTAAGGGGGCTGAGGTCATCGTAGGTGAGCATGGGAGACTAGAGATAGCAAAATATAGAGGAAGACAAGGCATAAAGGAATGATTGAAGGAAGAGAGACAGATCATGATAGCAAGAAGGAAGAGAATTTTTCAGCCTTTTAGAAGTTAATATTCCATTTTGAGATAAAAATTAATTTTATATTTTTGCTATGATACATTTTTCATAGTTCAAAACAAACGTGTTTGCCAACTTGCAATACTTGCAACAGACAAGTTGCTCATTTGATTTAAATTTTAGGTAATTAAGGGCAATCGATACTGACTGAAGCATTATATATTTTTATTTTAGATTAGTATCTTTGCAGGTTTACATAATATTTGTCTTATTAAAATTCTTCCTAAAGCAAATAATTATTTTGGTCTTCATCTCAAACATAAGCAGTTTCAACAAATTACCTTGTGCAATTTATAGTATTTCCATATACCCTATGTTGCTTTTAGACAGGCAGGGACTGACAAAGTCATGCAATTACCCATTAATTACCCATGGATATCAGTGTGAAGCACTTAGCTTGCCTTCTGGCCACAAAATTTGTCTCTCAGTTTTTTATGTTTTAATTCTCACAGCATTCCATCTTACAATAACAAGAAATACTATGAAAACTGCTGAAATTAACAGGGGGGGGATACTGAGCTGGATCATCTAAATACCATGAATGGTCAGTGGAAAGTGCAGCCATGGATTAGATAGTTATACCTCCACTGGAAGAGCTGATCCTGACTCACAATATGGCTTGAAACAGTAATTTCCAAGAGATTTTCAAAAACTAAATATTGCTGGTGTAATAAAACTTCTAAATTCAGAAGTATAGAAAATGTGTATTTTTCAGGTGAAATCTCAGATTATCTTTTATGTTTAGCTTGACATGTTATTTCTAGAAAAATTCCTTGCTGACATTATAGGAAAACACAGTTTTCATGTTCTTTGAGATTGTCCACATTTATAATGTATTTTTCTGTTGCACTAAATTTGGAATAAATTTCTGTACTCATTTGTCTTCACTTCACATACAATTTCCAGTAGTATAACGAATTTTGTAAGCATTTGTACTGCTGTCCCAGATCCATGCATTTAAAAAACTTGTCAACAAACCCAATGTTTTCTGACCTTCAATTTACTGCATTTACACATATATGCATGAAAAAAAATGTTCACCGGCAGTGAAATCCAACATAAATAAAACACAAGTCTAATTATTATTTTGTTTGCTTGGTTGATCTAGGATCACCATGTGGTAGAGAGGAACCACAGCCTGAGACAAGTCTTTACTTTCCGAAGTCTACTATGCTCATTTGAAGACAGCTCTTGATTCTTCTTCGGAGAAGGAAAAAAAAACCAAACCCAAAAAATATGCAGCTATCTTCTGAAACTCAGGCAAGTGTTTATTTTTTGTGCTGTTGTTTCTGCTGTATGGCTGAATTCAAAGCCTGAAGGATCAGATGTTGGTTGTTCTGAATGTTGTAGCTGGTCAGTTCTATCAGCTTGTCAAACTCCTCCCCTGTGTAGGTAAAGCTGTTTAAGCAGTATGGGGAAGAAATGGTGGAAACATCCACGTTGCCTTGCGCCATCTCAGCAGGGCTGCGCTCCACGCCTGACAAATAAAGAAAAGTCATCAGTGGGGTATAGATATGGTTCCACCTCCAACTTTCCAGGTGGGGTATGTTACTCCTCACTCCCTTGGCATTTGTGTTTCTCTTCCATGGGAGGCACAGCAGGAGAGGCAGGAGACCACGCTACACCATGTCCCCCATCCCACAGCCAAAGGGCTGCCAGGTGGTGGGAGAACCATCCTGTGGCTTACCAGGCTCTTTGTATTTTCTGAAGGAGTCATTCACCAGCGGGAAAAACACCACAATTGGTGCCTCTGGAGTCTCTGAGTCTTCAAAGATGTAGCACTCATTTAGATTTTTCTTCTCTTCTTCACTCATGTGGATTTTGGGAAATGGGATTCCCTGCTTTTGAAAGTATTTGGAGGCTTCTTCCAAAGGCTGAATTCAGACAAAAAAGTAGGAAAGATCAGAAATTCTGCCACACTCCACTACTTTTCCTAAAGCATCCATCAAAACACCTCCACAAAGGTTTGGGAGCAGAGTTCAGTATCGATATTTCCTCTGTCCTTGTGTCTTACATGAGATATTAAGTGCTGTTAACAGAACAATTCAAGGCTCAGCCTCCAACTTGCACTCCTGATTGGTGTTCTACCTTCTCCTCCTCATTAGCCTTTATCTCTACAAGATAGGTAAAATGTCCTATGGAAAGGGTGACCTAGCAGCTTAAGATACAGAAAGATGGTTCTTTTGGAGAAAATCTTGAAACAAGTAGAATGGACAAGAACATGAAATAGTACAGGTTTTAAATGCAAAATTACAATTTTTTTTTGACATAAAGTATTTGAAAGCTTTGGCTTAGATGCCTTAGGATGGTTCTGAAAAGTGATGTAAGCAAACAGTGATCTGGAAGCAAATACCATCTTAACTAAAATGTTAATCTTGCAGGTATGTTAGCAATTTTTGAAAGTAAGATTTTCCTTCCTGAGTCTGGTTGTCATGTATGAAAATTTTGGTCTTCAAGAATTTCTGTCTTGTCCATATCTAGTAACAGGAATTATAGACCATGTTATTAGATAGTATTTGATTGAGCAAATATTGTCAAAGGACAAGTCTTTTCCCCAATTTCGAACAACAACAAAATAATCCAGTTACTGTTCTAAAGACAACTGGACAAAATATTTCTAATTATACTACACGTGGTTAACTTCATATGAACATCACAAGACAACCATAATGAGTTCATCAGTGGTGGTAGCTAGTACCAGATAAACACTCCATGTGAGTGCAATCTAGATGGCCAAATGGAGATCACAGGAGGACACAGGTCTAGGAGATAGCATTTAGCGATTAGAGGGTTAATGCAAATAAAATATATATAAATCTGATATTGCTTAGCATTTAGCTATTAGAGGGTTAGTGCAAATAAAATATTTAGAAATCTGATATTGCTTCTGTTCTCAGGGGATTTACCAGCATCACTTGCAAGATCTAAGCATCTGCACAGGGAGCTATAGACCAAGGATCCTTTTCTCCCACAATCAGTTTATTCTACATAAAATATTCTAAATTTTTAGGAGTTTAGGAGGGCTAAAATGCAGCAGTTGTTTATCAAAGAAAACAGAGCACTTTTCACACCAAGGTCTGTGATCCAGAAGAATAGTTTAGGTGCAGGACAACATCCACTTTCCTCTCTGGCCTCATGAGTGGTGGATAGCTAATGTCGATGTATCCCGCTGTGTCTGCCATGCACATGAACTCTGCTGTTTCTGTCAGCTGGTTGGGGAAATGCTCTAGTATGGTATCTAAAAGGAAATATTTGTTATGATGAGTGATTCACTAAAGAAACAGAACATCTGTTTTTTGACTAATAAGGAAAAATTGGGAATAATGCCTATTGGTTCTCCATTACATTTACTTTTTCCAGACACACTACAGGTGTTCAGCCTTCACACATAAAAAAAAGACCTCTTCAAGGTAAAAAGAGAGTTCTTTCACTTCTCATGTTGGTCTTCTCCCACCCTAGATGATCAGTAATTTTCTTTCCCTGGAGTCAAGGAAATTCATGGATCTGATTTGACTCTATGAAATTTAAATAGTTATCTTGAAATATTCATTTCCAAATGTGCATTGTCTGCCTTCTCTTCACAGATGAAAACACCAACCATCCAAGAAGGTAAAAAATTATATTCAAGCATGTTTACCTTTCCATCTACAGAAGTTTTTGTTCTGAAGGTATTCATTGTGCAGCTGGAACCCCTTCAGGAAGTTGTAGAACTTTGAAACCATCACCCGCTCTGTCAGGATCTGCCGAATTATGCCCATGATGCCACATTCAGGGGTGACCAAGTAAGTGTCCAACTCATGTCTCCTGTTAGATAGAGAAGGCTCTTCTGAAAGATAGAGGAGATGAACAAATTTGTTGCTTTGATACAGTTCTTTTCAATACTTAAAATAACAGAAGACATCTCATATTAGCTAAGGAAAAGAAGGTCCTAATAAGACATTGCAACATACATCAATGTCAAAATAGGAATAAGAAGAAAATCAATCTTTGATAAAGCCTATTCAATGAGAAACAGAGTGGCAACAAACTTGCCAAAACTGGAAAAAGTGATTTATTCTTTGATAGAAGTCACAGATAGATTCCCTGTGTAAAGGTTAGGGTAGGTTCAGAATCTGGACCTGTTCCTTTCAAAATTAATAAAAATCAGCTTTTCAAAAAAACAAAACAAAACCAAACCCAAGAAAACCCACCAAACAAAAAATGCTGTCGGGAGACATCCATAAAAGAACAGAGTAAACGGGCTGTGCTAAACAGTACCTCATGAGACTGGGAAGAGAGCCAATGGCTTTCTATCACTTTCTATCATGCATTTATTGATTTATTGAGCTTTGCAACATTTCCATGGAGAAAGTGATAGAAACCCATAAACCAAACTCACCAACTCCCTTTAAACAAAAGAAGACAACCAAGGCCTCTTAGAAAAATACAGGCTTACAACAAGAACAAAGAAAATTGAAATGGAGTTGGATGTAATTGAAGTCTTCAACAACAATGTACGAAAAGCACCAGCTGCTGAGGCAGACAGAGAACACAGCACTGAGGTGTTTGTTACAACACGGAGGTTCACCAAATGGCCCCTGGCAAAGATAATCTGTTTAAAACCTTTAGTAGTTTTCATATTTGCATAAATTCAGTCTAAGAGAGATTAATGGAAATGATATTGCTATGAATAAGTTCAGAGAGAAAACCTAGTTAGAAGCAGCTGACAATGTGAAGCCTCTGAATTTATGGGGCAACAGGTAAAACAAACGTAACTAACCAATATCAACAGCGCTGTGTTGGGTACACCTCAGTGAGCGCCTTTGTGTGGGATCCGACGAATGCCAGGCATCCAAGAGGTTGTATGAAAAGACATTGCTCCATAGGCCTGTGCAGTGGTAGAGAACAGAGAAACTTCTTCAGAAACATTCTAATGGAAAATATCCCTTAAAAAACACCAATCTCTAGCTTTGCAAGGGGTATTGGAAAGCCTTGATGTTTCCAAATTATCACCAAAAACTATATGAAGTTCTTTCAGCAAGTAGCATTCTGTTCTCAAGGAGGAGCCTAAATAGTTTAAAACATTGTGTGAGGTCTTCAGTCACTATAATTCATTGCCACATACAAACCAACGTTTTCCATCCTATAAGCAACTGTCCTAAGTGAACAAAACCATGCCATTTCCTATAAAATAGGGGTCTGGTCTAGAAAATATGTCATATACAAGTAGATACTCAGTTAAAGACTTGGAAGCTGCTGCTGGACAGTCAAGAGTCAAATGGTTAGAGCACAGTCTGGAATAGTCTGCAGAAAAGTTCTAAATAAAAGACACCTTTGCTGTCCCTCTAAAATTTCTCTCTGCACAGGGTCTCTTGAGGGAGGCTTTCTCCTGTTATTCTCATTCCCATAGTGCTTCTCCTATTTTTGCCACCCTATGTAAAAGAACATCTAAAAATGACTCCACAGTGCAGAAATCTCCAAAAGTGTCTTGGATTTTGAAAATTATCTCTTCCTCCCCAGCTCTGTCACAGGCCCCAAGAGGAACTCTACCAGAGAAGGTAGTGCTGTGCTTTGCCTTGAAAATCTCTACCAGTGAAAGCTTTGCAAAAGCCATACTTTGTACAGGATGCAATAACTTGAGTTGCACAATATAATAATTATTCATTCCATAAATTATTGACAGAAATACAATTCTCTTTAAAACACGGCTTGTTTCGAGAGTGGGGCAGAAATACAAGAGCCTTCTGTTTTACAGAAAGTCCTTGTAAGAATAGACTCACTTAAGAAATATTAGAAATGCTTAATCGAGAAATCAGATTGGGATTCTCTGGATCTGCCCTTAGCTGTCAAGCAGAGTTCATTTGCACATAATTACTGGCCAGTTTCTGTCAAGACAACCTCATCTCTCAGCAGCTTGAGAAGCTTCTCTGCTATGAGGAGACAACTGCTCTGGTTTCTCTTGTTTCGGTGTCTTCTCACTCTGCAACCCTTCCAGTTCCCTCAGCCCTAGGAGTTACACACTGTTTCTGCATTTTAATGACTTTCACACATTGTTTTCTCCTCAGAACTTGTTTATAATTACATAGCAAAGTTGTCCTAACCTCTTGCACTGAATTTTCTTTGTACCTATATTGGCTGAAGTAAGAACTATGAAAAGGGATGGTATCTTTTACTAGGCCAACAGAGTTGAAGAGATTAAACAAGCTCTTATGCACCCCAGCCTTTCTTCTGGAAACATGAGGGTCTGGTATCCCCATAAACTCATCCAGTCTTTCCAGCTCTATCCACTGCTCTTACAAAAGGCCTTTCCTCTCCCTGCAAATGACACCTTGCTTTTATCTTTAAACTAGCTATCCTGCTGTAACTAATAGCACATTTTAATAGTAACCACATTTTAATAGTAAGAGGGCATTGCATGTGGTATCACTAGATGGCAACATTGCTTTAACTCTCCACCTTATCCTTTATAAAGATGCACGCGTTGCTGTGGCGTCACCAGGCTCAGGTGCTAAGGCTGAGAACAGACCTCAGCTCAGCTGGATGTGTTGGGTGTGCTTGCTATCTGGCCACCTCAGGTATGAACACACTACCCCACTGCTACTGAGGAACTGCAACAGAGGCACAACCTGCTCAGAAGAAGGCTCTGTAGTCCCACCTAGCTCTGTGACCTACCTCCTACCTCTAACAGTCAGCACAAAGTGCTAATGGAATAGTAAAAGAAAAAGGGAAGAATGAAGGGATCTCTTCTCCAGCATACTATCCAGCATCTCAAGCTCCTGGATTTAGGATTTCTAGTACTGGTGGCTGCATCTGAACTGTTGGGTCTCAGAGCCACGAGTGGTATTTGCTTTGAATGGATTGCTCCTGCTCTCTTCAGATCTATTCATACCCTTGGACCCTGTGGTTTTTTTCTGAGTCTTTTCCCTCAGACGACTCTTTTCTAAACCCATAACAGCACTAAAACCTCTTAACACAGCTAATAAAGCTGTGAGATTTAGTACTTTTGTGACTGAGCGCAATCTTTTCTTTCTTATGCCCAACTATTGCCTCTGTTTTGAACAACATGATTCTGGACTCCTCTTGCATAATACATTCACAGCTTCTCTGAATACCAAATAAGGAATAACCAGGTGGTGTTGCTGGTTGTATAGGTTTTTTCACTTTATAAGTTAACAGTTTTTTACCTGTATCCTTGGTGTCCTGTTGTGTCTTGTGCCCGCTTACCTGTCAAATACCTGTTTAAGAGCAGATGGACTTGTCTGCAGACAACTTTACCCCAGAGAGCCAATGTACAAAGGGGTGTAGTAGAGACTTCCAGTATTAAGCAAAATTAAAACTAGAATTGCATAAAACCTGAAAAGCTGTTTCTCATATATTACTGGGTGGTACCCAATTTACTGAATTAAGAATGATAAATTTCAATTATTTATCATCGTAGCAAAATTATAAAGTATTTAGAATACTATTAAACTTGCGAAAGCATCAGTAGCAGTTCACGAAACTACTCTAAATTGCTGTATTGTATAATAAACTCAATAACAACATTGCTTTGGTATCTACGATCATGCCATTCAAAGACAAATTTGATTTTAAGATTTTGGTTTTAAAATACAATTTTTTTTGTGTGGAACTCTGCTGCTGGTTGGTTCAAAATGAATTTAACCTGTTCAAGCAGCCCTGAAACTTCAGGCATGTGCATCACTCTTCAAGACAAAAGCAACAGTGAATAGTGCGGTCTGAAATTTCCTGTCAGTACTTTTAGCCCTTCTCCATTGTTTGAGGAATTCGGTCAGAGACAAGAACAACATGATGTACAATTTGTTTCAGTCCTGCATGATGCAGGGCACTGTTTGTAATACGCAGGGCTTGCATTATATTAAAAATAAAGTACATGTTTATGCAATTCAGATTTTTGCAGTAGAGCACATCACCTTTCATGAAGCAGATTCGGGACTCAGGAAGCTTCTTCATCAGGCGACCCATGAAGAACTCACTGCCAAAATCCTCTGCACGAATGAAGGCACCATATTTTAAGAACCCAGCCTCATAAGGGGTGAACTCCACCCATTCTGCAGACACATAAAACAAACTTTTAGATCTTAATCTTATCCTTATTTCCCTGCTGGAAGGGCTATGAAAAGGCAAAAAGGCAGCTGCAGGATAAACCCTATCTGCAGGGTGACCGCAGACTGACCTTCCTCAGGGTAGCTGGTGTCAGCCACTCACTCAGTAATGTTTTGCAGTGTTATTTGTTCAGAACTTTCCAATGACCCTCTCCAGAGAGAATGTAAGTGAAGTTTATATTGAGAGGGGTCAGCCTGAGTTACCCCACATATGGAGCTAAGGCTTGTGAGTATCTTGGCCCTCCTTAAACACCTCCCCAAGATTTCTCCTGCCTCATAGAAGATAAGTTCCTCCCATAGCCTAGGCATAAAGACTGGAAATGGAAAAGAAAGTTAAGGAGAAAAATAAACTCTTTATAAATGCTATGGGTCAGCTGGAGAAGAGGTTGAAGTACTGATAATTCAGATAATTTGACACCAAATGAGCCCATTGTTGCCATCACCTTTGAACTCTGAAAGGCTGTAATCTTCTTTGATGTTGAGGATCATATAGATAGGTAGGGGATTTTGACCCTGACTCAATGCCTCTTGCTCATCTGAGAGTTTGTGGTTATTTTTCTGTGAATTGATGAAAGACAAAGAGCAAAATCAAGGGACCTTCTTGGCATGGTATATGGCCTTCCAAGAGTACAGCAAAATATATATGTGTTTCCCTCTTAATTTTGCTATTCTCTTGACTCATTTTGTGTCCAAACATTTTTTTTAAGCAGGGAGTGATCTAAACATCCACATAGGCTTATTTATTTACAGGTAGAGTTTTAGGATGCTTTTTTAAAAAATGGTCTCTTGTTCTTTTTCATAAATACATCCACTTTACATGGAAGTTTGTTTTCACAGGGACGAGCAGAGGAAAATAAACCAAGAGCACAACTCTTAAGTTTGGTACTCAGATGCTCATACTTGTAGAAGGAAACATAGGTTTCCTGTGCTACAGAAAGCTCTTGGGCTGCTAGTTATGCATTAAGAGATACGTGGGGATGAAACTCTCAACAAGTTTGCAGAAAACACTAAGCTGGGTGGGAGCTGTTGATCTGCTGGAGAACAGGAGGTCTCTGCAGGGGGATCTGGACAGGCTGGATCAATGGGCCAAGGCCAATCATGTGAGGTTCAACAAGGCCAAGTGCCAGATCCTGCACTTGTGTCACAATAACCCCATGCAGTTCTACAAGCTGGGGAAAGAGTGGCTGTAAAGCTGCCCAGCAGAAATGAACCTGGGGTTGCTGGCTGACAGCAGCTGAACCTGATCCAGTGTGTGCCCAGGTAGCCATGACTGCCAAAGGCATCCTGGCCTGTGTCAGCAGTAGTAGTAGGACCAGGGCAGTGATTGTCCCCCTGTACTTGGCATTGGTGAGGCCACACCTCATGTGCTCTGTCCAGTTTTCAGCCCCTCTCTGTAAGAAAGACATTGAGGTGCTGGAGCATGTCCAGCAAAGGACATGGAGCAAAGGCAATGGAACTGGGAAAGGGTCTACAGAAAAAGTCTTACAAGGAGCAGCTGAAAGAGCTGGCATTGTGTAGCCTGCAGAAAAGGAGACTCAGCTGAGAACTTATCACTCTCTGCAACTTCCTGAAAAGAACTAGTAGGCAAGTGGAGATTGGTCTCTTCTTCCAAGTAACAAGAGCGGAGGAAATGAACTTAAGTTGTGCCTGAAGAGGTTTAAATTGAGCAATAGGGAAAATTTTCTTCACTGAAAGTCTGATCAGCACTGGAACAGATTCCCCAGGGAAGTGGTGGAATCACCGTCTGTGAAAGTGTTTGAAACTTGTGTAGATGTGGCACCTGGGGACATGGGTTTGTGGTGAACATGATAGCAATAGGATAATGGTTGGACACAGAGGCCTTTCCAATCTCAACAATTCTAAAACCCCTTTGTTAATCAGCAGAAATCATCTGCTGGATAACACTGGCATGCTCTCAAGCATCTGTCCCTGGAGCTTCATTTTCCATACAATAGTATTCAGTAGCTGTTAGAGAAAATATAGGAAAAACACTACCCCATCGTCTAATGCTTTTTCCAGCAGAAGCCCCCAAAAATCAACACTAGAGATCTGGTATCCCTCTTGCTTCCGCAGTTTTAGCTCCTTTGCATAGTATTTCAAGTTCTCCAGGGAAAAGCAGCTTAGCTTGCACTTGGTCATATGTCTGCGGACTTCACCAATCGGTCCTGACAGATCCTTGTGTGACCAGTCAGCACTCTGATACAAATGTGACAAAGTCCTGGGGAAAAGAAAGGAAGTGCATTGTCATTTGCAGGGAAACTTTCACTTTTTAGACTTAAATCTAAGATCTACATCAAATGAAGTAGCTGAGTTTCTTTAAAAGCATCTTTTGGGCTTAGTTTATTAATGAAAAGATTTTTTGATTTAGAGGAGTTTCCCAAAAAACTAATAAAACATGAGGGCTTGAAAAAAGCCCCTCCTTGCTACGACGGTTTATGCACAAGGTTTATGCATGGTTTATACTACGGTTTATGCATAAAGCTGTGATTTGTGCTCTGGTGACTCAGTGGGAAAGATCCTAGGGCTGAAACAAAGAATCAAGGAAAATTGTAAGCAGCACCCAGGCCATTCACTGGCTTGGGCAATGCAGAAATAAAAAAAGCTCAGGACTGAAGCAGTACCCCTTTCTTTACAAAAATGAAGAGAATAAATATCTCACACAACAGACTATAGAGGTGATGAACAATGTCTTTGTTCAGGATCTCCTTACCATGTTGAACCAGATGACCCGGTGATGTATGAAATAGCATCCAAGAGACCCAGCTTTTGAAGACCCAACAGATTGCCTAACAGAGATGTCAGTGCCCGGGTGCCCCCTCCTGTTGTCATCACTGCTACAACTGGTACCTGTTTAATCATCAACACAGCAGTGGTAAGCAACACTTTGTTTGCCAGCACAAGTGATCAGAGCTGAGTGAAATGTAGCATGTCAGTCCTACAAAAAATTCCAACATTTTACCATTTCCCCAAGCAGGAAAGAAAAAAAAAATAAAGCTGTGTATTTTGCACAGAAAAAAAACCCCAAAAAACCCTAACTTATTTTGATCAAAATCATTTTTGATTGTAAATTCTTACATGCTGGCTTATCAAAACTTGTTGTTTCATGGCATTTCAATATTAGACTTCATTTTCCTTAGCAAAACATCTTCTCTTGAGAGGTTTATTTTGATAATAAGCAGAGCTCAACCTCTCTGTAAGTCAAGCATAATAGCTAGATTATGTTTCCCACAAAGCACCTAGAATATGTAATTGCAGTGATGAAGTCTAATTGTATGGAAATCTAAATTATGTTACAGAAAGACAAATTTCTCTAAGAAACCCACTAAGAGAAGATGATACCACTGACATTTTCTACACACATTTCCAGGCAATTGCATCAAAGAAATACAGAACAGTTTCCTGATTCAAATTGAACATTTCAAGTCAAAGCAAAGTATTCTGATTTGGATTTACCTGACTATAAGGAAATATTTTCTTGCTGGAAAATCTGAAAATAATGGTTAGAAGTACTTCCCCTAAAAAATTTTATACTTAAGAAACTGCTGGGGTTTTTCATTGACACTATTGTGTCAATGAGAAACGATGTAGTAATTTAATCAGTTTGTGAGCAGGGGTATAATTTATAATGTCTAAAACCATGCTGTCATATATTACCTAATATGCCTTTGGTCCACCTCTCCTGGACAGAGGAGAAAACACGTGAAAAAAAATTAACCAACTCTCAAATTCGGTCTTCATTTCTCAAGCTCCTGATCACAGATCGTGCTCCTGCCCAAAAGCACCAACCATCCCCATTCTAGCATGGGCATTAACAAATATGAACCCTAGCTCAGACAAGCAGATTAGAGAAAAAAAGTTGAAGGTCTCTTCTATTTGAGAAACTATAGCTGAGATGATGAGCACCAGAGGAGAGAGTCTAGGCACCTTCTCGTCAGCACCTTCTCATCAGAGGAGAGAGTCTAGGCACCTTCTCATCAGCCAGTATTATGCATCATTTTAACTGTTAGATTTTCTCCCTCCAAAAATCTGATAAAATACCTTATGAGGTTATAGTGACTGAATGATCAGCTATAGCAGTCGGACTATCCAGGTCTATAATGCACAGATGAAAAAGAAATAGAAAAAAATTCTGATTTATGGCATTATGTTTTCTGAAGAAATGTGTATCAACTGGGCTTGATATTATCCTGGCTCTCACATTGCTCACTGCTCTCACATCTGAAGCAGAAAATGTAGAAAAGCATTCTCCAATGCTTTACATGGTGCAGTGAATGTATCAGGGCTAGTAAAGGAACAATATGCAAAAGGCTATGAGCATAATATAGTCCTGTTACACAGCATGTTACAGTCCCTGTGGTCCTCCCCATACCTCATGATCTTGTAGGTCTTGTTCTAAATGTAGTGCTTTTTTCAGAGCAGAAGCCACAAACTTCTTCCTTTTCTGTAGGAAATTTTTCTCCTTCGGACATAGATCAAACTCCAAGCGCGCATCTAAGTTTCTGGACCTCAAACAAAGTCCAGGGTTAAACAGGGTGGGCATAATCACTTAAAATTAATATCTGGATGCTTGTTTACAAGTTGCAACTCTATTATGAGGCTTAGAAGAGCTGCTACTGTGGCCCCACAAAAGCACATCACAGTGGTATAGGTAAGGTAGAGAAAAGGCTGATGAACTGCTAAAAGGTAGCAAAATCTTACAGAAAGACATATTCATTATTCCTACATGATTTTCAGGAAGTGTCTTACATAAATACTGCAATCCATATATGGATACTATAAACAGTGGAATCTTTAGGATTTCTTTCCTCAGGACAGAGAGATTTTATAAATATAGATAATCTGTATTTTTTACAAGTAAGGAAATGAAAGGAAAGACATCTTTTTTTAAATATGTAGCTCTACAGATGTTGCAACCAGAAAACATTATTGTCCCCATCTAAACTGAATTTCTATAAAGCAGCATAACAGGAAAATTCACTTAGCACAATTAACCAACTTCTGGACATGAGTAATGAACATAGGTGAATAGGTAAATATAATCATTGACTAAACACTTTCTCCCTTAGTTACAGAAATAAGTAAGAAGGCAAAAAAGCATATTTTTTCACAACCACAAAACCCAAAGACAGAATTTCTTACCAGTCATTTGACTTCACATGTAAATTGATTGTCTCATCCTAGGAAAAAAAACCACAATACAAACACTTTCTTATAGTCTTTCTTTATCATTTTACATTCTTTCTTTACCATCAGCTCTGAAGCCATTCTGTTTTTGTAAAAGCCACATTGAGCCACAAAGCTGTAAAAATCTTTAAACTTCTCCAGGTCCACGTCATTTTCCTTACATTGTTTTGTACTAAAGATAAAGAGAGCAGTATACAGCAAAAATCAACACCAGCTCTGCCGGTGTGCTCCATCCTGCCTCATAATTTGCATTTGCTCTGATCCGGGTTAATCTCTGAGATGGTCACAGAAATCCCTTTGTCATGTGTTTGGCTGTGATTTTTGTTCTGTTTGGTTCATTTGAAAATGTCCATGTTAGGAATTTTTAGGAAGTTAAGGGGACTAACAGTTACATAACTAAACCCCTACTTCACGGTGATCTGATTAACTCATGCCTATTGATCTTTGATCTATAGCTTCATTTATTCTAAGAAGTTGGTATCAATTACCTTTGCTACTGTCACTTTCTCACTGAATGGAAGTGAATCCAGAGGAATAGTGAGGGATGAATGGCAGTCTTTTTTGTCTTCATCTGAAGTACGCTGAAAAATGAATTATAATGTAGAGAAATATTTCAGGTATGCACCATACAAAAGCACTGTTAACTTAATTTTTTCAAATGGGGCCCTATCCAGCAGTTTTCAAGTTGGCATCTAATATTTGCATGTTTTAGGGGTTACAACACTGTTTCAGAGCTCAAGTTCATAAAAGATAGCCCTCTATTAAAAATACAAACTTTTTCCATTTGCCTCAGTCAAGTGTAGAAAACCATGTGGCCATTGTGCTTACTCAAGCTAATGATCACGTACCGAGCAGAAATGAGACTTCTTCTCTGCTAGACCCATGCAGAGCTCTGACAGGCTGTACTTCATGTAATGAAAGCTCAGGGTCTTCAGAGGTTGCCAGAAAGGGCCCAGTGACAGGGTCTGGCTCTTCTCATACGATCCCTTCACTGAAAACAAGAAGTCTTTTTCTAAAAAAAATCCAAACATGAAAAAAAAAAATAGAGAAGTTAATGACTATGATCCCAGAAATGGAACATTAAATGGTCTTTCAGAAGTTTATAAAAAAACCCTTCAACAATGCTTAAAAGCTTCCAAACTCTATTTATCCAGCAAGGGAACATTACAAGAAATAGGAGGAGAAGAAAAGCAAACAAGCAAATCAAAAACAAGCCACAAAACATCAAAAAGCTTATAAAGCTGCAGTAGATGTTTTAAAAACTCAGACATACAGGCAAATTGGACAAAATGTAAGCTGAGATACAAGCATATTTTCTTATACTTTACAGCATTTATAAAATTCTTTCCTTTAATTTCAAGGTCCAGTTTTTATAGTTAGACAGACACACTATAACTGTTGGATCTGTGAACCTGCATATACACTCCTAACCATCCAGTTCTTGAGCTCTAATTGTAAGAACAAAGTAGGAAAATTACCAGGTAAAAAAATAACAAACCAAACAAACAACATAAAACCAACACACAGAGACAAAAATATGAACAAATAAAACCAAAACAAACAAAAAAAAAATTAAAAATACCTAACCAAAAACAAACAAAAAAACCCCAAAGCAACAAACCAACCAAGAAAAGTCAGTTAACCATAAAATAAATGGGTTTTGTTTCTAGTTTGAAGTCTAACCTGAAGGTTCTTTCTTTGTCCATCTGTTGTCCACGAGGACTTCCAAGCAGGAAATTTCACGAGACTGTAGCAGGGATGAACAATGAGAGATTAAAGTATATAAAACATGCCATATCTGAGTCACTTCGCTGCTACCTGTCTTTGGTCACCTGAGTCCCTGGGGTCTGGAAGACAGTCCACCCTGTTTATTAGACTGATAAGAGAAAGACTTTGGCACTCTGAAAATGTGACAGGTTTCAACTGAAAGAAAAATAGTTGTGGTGGTTTTGGACAAGACTGGGAAGAGAAGGGAAATAATAGGGGGCAATGAGAGTGTGCTGAGACCTCCTGAGGGTAAGCAGTTGGGTTGGCCAAATCAGGGATGTCCTTGCTGCCCTGTTTTGGTGAAGCTGGACAGTCAAGTGCTACCTCCTTTAAATGATGAGTTAAGGGCAGCTGAGAAAGCAACTTCCATATCATCCTGTGGAAGTGGGGAAAACAGGATGGCCATGAGGGAGTCACAAAAGAAGTTCCCCAAAGGAATGACACAGTGGCAGTAAGTCAGTGAAAGACCATTTCAGATTTTGTCAATAGGCTTGATATCAACCTGTGGTGGTGAACAGGTCTCTGGGTACCCCAAACAACTGTGCACATTCTTTCCTAATGGATCCTCCCACTGGGAGCGGTACAACAGGATGGCTATCTGTGTCTGATCCCCATCTCCCTTGCCTTCAGCCTTGCCTGCAGTGAGGTGTTGGGGCACCTGCCAGATTCACCATTCCCATCACTACCATGAAAGCAAAGATAGAAGAGCAATAGTTCGCAATTACCACTAATACACCATTGGTCACAAGCTTCTCAGGAGGGACTGGACTGAAAGAGGAAAAAAAATGCAATCAGAAGTAACATCACCTAAAAACATCCTTAAATGAACACCAAGGAATAATACTTTCCTTGAAGTTTGTCTTGTCCAGCATAGACATGTCACTGATTTTTAATTTTAGGAGATATCTGAAATATGTTTGGAATTTTTTTTAATGATAATGGTAAACAAAAGTTGTAATAGTTGTTATTGTCCTCTCTCTTCCAGCAAGTAACAGGATAAATTAATAATCAGGATGATTCTTGGTAGATAAGGAAAACACAGTTTTAGCCAGTATGCAACTAACTTCATTGACACCAGCCATTGCTGTCATGCTGGGCATTTCAAACTATATTATACTAAATGCTAGCATGTGTTTGACTGCTTGCAAAGGGGGAATGTCTATGATTCCATGTGGGTGTTACTCACATGCTCTCCGATGTAAACTCAACCTCTAGCATCTCCTGTGTCTGTAAAAAATTAATTTATTATAAGCATCTGAATTAATTTTACTTTCTTATTAGCTGTGGTTATCAATTATTATTCTGGCTCCTGAAAGAGTCCTTCAGTCAAGTCAAAGTTCCTTCCTGCTCCAAGGTATAATGTGAGGAGTGAAAGCATTTGAGTTAGAGTGATTTTGAAAGTGTTCTCCCTCCTTTGTTAACCATCAGTCCTCAGGCCAAACTGCCCTGTTCTGTTTGATGGTGAGGCAGAGTAGAATGACAGGCAGACCTGCAGCAGTAACTCTTGGCTTAAAACTGTCTAAAGGCTTGGGTTTTTACTGTGTAATATTATCTGAAGAGGGATACTGCTGTGTAGAAGAGAGCATTCTCCATTCTCTGATCAAAAGGACTCCTATAGCATGGACAACACATTGACCAGTGCCCAGACAAGTTAAGGCAGATTGCCTGCTGAAATCACTGTGGAGCTGAATGCCCATGTGTACCGTATAAGAAAAGTCAGTGAAATAGCAAATCTATAGAGTACATAAATTGAATACCTACATCCCATGTTGAAGTCACCACTTAAGTGTTCAGGCACACTAAAACAATGAAATAGTTTGAGCAATTTGCCATCAACTGGTTTTAGCACCTCAGTGTGGATCTTTGGATTGTTTTCGGGTATATTCAAAAGAGTTACAGGGCAAAGAATCAGTTTTTAAGTGAATACTGCAACATCTGTTCCAGAGTATGCCCAAACTCACAAGTGCTTGTGCCAAGAAAAGAAATTCTAACAGAGAAAATTTGTGCAATGGTGATGAAATTTTGTATTTCCCACAAAACCTATTTGAGCAGCAGAGTCAAGAAAGAGGGAAAAAAGGCAACTCTGGTATCAGAAAAAAACACCTCCTAAGAGGTTTGATGAGCTAGAAAAAGCCTTCAGGATCATGTCCTTTTCTACTTTGCTGATTAAGGTTTGGAAAATTCTTCACAAGGTGTATGAAGCGCATACCAAGAGAAAACAAACTCTCCTACCTATGATTGCTTTAAAAGAACTTATTTAGGAGATAATATCAAAAAATATATTTTCTTCCTGTGACCAAGGCAGTTTTATCACTTACCTTTCGATTTAGGTGAAATGTCAAGTGAACAGTTTCTCCAAGTTGGACTTTAGCAACATCAAAGAGAACAGTGAAGAGAAGGTCATCTTTAGTGACAGCATTTTCATCATAGACTTTCATCTCAAGAATATTCTGTGAACAGAGGTATAGAATTAGGATCCTGTTTTGAGACCTTACAGAGACACAAGGTCATGTGCTCAGCATGTTAAGGGAAACAGAGAAAGAATGGGGAGAAATGAGAGACCATGCACAACCTTTACATGCACACAGAGATGAAGAAAGATATTTTGAACCAAACACAGAGTCAGGTTTGTTGCAGAGTAATTTGGTTTGTAATTTGTTGCAGTTTGTCCTACAGAGTAATTTAAATGACAAAAGCTAGTAGAATCACTGAAAAACATATTTGGCCTCCAATTTAATTTAAGGTCACCACTTTTTCCTGAATTATAGGAAACCAGCTAGTGGTCAGGATTTTGTTGCCACTGGTAGAATAAAAATCTTTGGATATAAGCAGCAATTAAGAGGCATTAAAGATGTACCATATAATTACTTCGTGGTTGCGTAATTTTATCCTGTAAATTATTAAACAGATCATACACAGATAATTACCATGGAATCTACAGAAAGCGATATCTTTTGTTAAATTGCACAAATCTCACTGTATAAATCTCCTGCTCTTCCTCCTCTGTCACATGTCTGTTTGGATGGACTGGAGAGGGTAACAACACCTCCTGTGCCTGATTGGTGGCTAGACATGGGCTGGATCAGAGATGACTCCCAGAGTGCTAAGCAAATGAACCTTAACTGCTGTTTTCTCACTGGGGCAATAATTCAGGCCTCCCTCAATATATTCACCAGCTCATTTTCATGAGAATTACAGGGAGCGCTTATCTCAGATCCTTACTTATGCATCAGATTTAACTGAAACTTGCCAAGAGGCTTGATGTTTATTAAAGACACACAAGTAGGCTCATGGTCTCACACACAAACACATGGACAAAAGACGGTGAGCACGTGAACTTTGCTGTCTCAGAAGTTCATAATGTATCTCAGAAAGGTCCATACCTAAATGTGATAAATGATTGATTAGACAAATACACTGAAAGGAAGCCACTCCAGAATCCAAGCATTCAATTTTGGCATCTATCATTCTGCAAGAAACCAGCAAGGGAGAGATAGCAAATGACCTCGAGTTTGCAATTTACTGTCAGAAGACAGAAATGCTGCTTTAATGACCTTTAAGGCCATCTATGTAAAAGTATCGCACTGTGGTCAGCCCTGTCCATGACACATTGAAACATATTGTCAAGAGGCAGAGATAAGCAGCCAAAGCACCTTGGTTTACAGGCCAGCCATAAATAGCCTGTGAAGGATTATAGAAGGTGATGGAGGTCATGTACTTAAAAGCTATAGTCTGCAGTAAGTCCAAGGCAGGCTTGCACTGAAGAGCAGATTTGTTTTCCTAGCTGTGATACTGCAATAGAATATCCTTATCTGGCTTAAATGACTGATTCATTTTCTAAGTGACTAACTGATTTATTTTCTGAGCGACCAACTGATTTGCAGTCCCAGATATTCCCAGCTAGCCAGGAGAGGCATGCAGAGGGTCCTGGCTGGCCAAGGGAGATCTCTGGCCGCACCCCTGGGATGCTGTGTGGGAAGCAGCCAGGGTTGTCTGGGCAGCTCACTGTTTCTGTCTCTCCTGACAGAGAATATGGGGCAGCATCACTGGGAGCCAGGTAATGAGCAGACAGCCCTTGGCAGGGCTGTGTGCCACCAGCTCTGGGAAGTGTCATCCTCCTGGAGTTGTGGGAGTTGTGCCCACATCACAAGCCCTTTCTAACCAACTGTCAAACATTCATCCAAACATGCTTGTCAGTAAACACTACTCTTCCTGGTAAGAACCACCACAAACATGCCCAAACAGGTCTTTGCTTCCACCGTGACAGTGTATTATATGGTTTTACGGAGCTCTGGCCACCATAATTTGGGAAGATGCATACCTCAGCAAAACGCAAGACAGGAAAGGAGAAAAAAACTAGACCAGCAAACTCTGGTTCTGCTCAGAGGGTAATGAGCACAGGAATTGCAGTACATACAGAGAAACCTGCAAGAGCCTTAACTGCTAAGCTTTGGTTGTCCCAAATCCCCAGTATACATTTTTGCAGCCTACACTCAAGCCACAGCCACCACCGCCATCCTGCTGTTGCCACACACTGAAGAATACCCCAGCTAATGCCACATGTGTTGTCTCCTGCTGCAAATTTACTGAAAGTAAACATAAGGTCTTCCCAAACACTACTCCTGAAGAACTAGTTCAAGCAGATTCTGAGGCCAAGATTTTTTTTTAGCTGTCCTGTGTGGTATTGCAGTTTTGAAAAACCTTTCAGGAAGAGCAGGTGCTTGTGTGCAAGAGTTGCAGATCAGTGGGTGTTTGTTCCCATGCTGCAATGTTTGTCCCTTGCCTTTCACCTCTCTGATAAACCTGCAGGGCTTCATGAAATTGTGCCTTGCTGGAATTTTGAAAGAAGTCAGAATTTTTTTAGGTTTGCAGAGAAAGCACTGGCTGTAGGCCACAGATGGGCAGGCATGTGAAATCTGACAGCTGTACCAAACAGGACTAGTACCACCTAACTGTGGAAGAAAGTCTGAGAACATGTATCATGGGCAGCTTCTGCAGTGAAAGGCAAGAGGGAGACCCTGTTCCCTGGAGACCCTGTGGTGCAGGAACACATTGAGCTATTCCGAATGCTCTTCTGGAAGAGTTTATCAATTCTTGAGAGAGCCAAGGAACTGGCCTACTGATTTGCCACTTTAGAGAGTCCTGATCTGGCACCAGCATTAGGAAACGAACAGTGCAAGCTGTAAAGCAGAGATTGATTACCCCTGGTGTGAAGTGAGCTTGGTTTACTTAGCTTACCACTGATCTTTGTGGACTCCTAGACCCTGATGTTGATGCTGTCTTTTGGAGGAAGAAGATAGTGAGACTTGCAAATCTTCTTAAGCTTTAACATTTATCATCATGATAAAAGTTCATCAAGTTCTCTTTTGCAAACTTCAACTGTTGCTTTGTGACCTTTCATTTATTTCTGGTCATTACAAAGGAATAGTAATAAAATACAGCCCTTTGATGCTTTCTCTACTTAGCTGATACGTATCTTTGATGCTATTCAATTTACTCTGGAATTTTCACATTTATTCATGAAAAGCAGTGATTCAAAAAGGAAAAGAAAAAGTGAAAAGTGATAGAACATTATAGGAATGGTTATAAAATATCTTGGTTATTTTTTATATATCAGAAAATTAATTTTGCTGCTACATTCTCCTCCAAATCCCCTTACCCCTATCCTTGTAGTCCTTCACACATATTTATTTCTATTTTCATTTTGCCCTACATATTGATCACACAATTACATTTCTCCCCCAAAAGAAAAACAAATACACTCTGCATCTTACCTTTACTTGGCTTTGGATCCTGAAGCAGAATGTTTCATTCCACACTGGATCTTTGCAGTTCTTAATGGTTTTGGTCCGGACAGTCTCCGGGGAAGCAGTGGGCAAGTACAAGCTTATGTAGCAATCGGTTTGGCTAACTGCATTAGAAAAGACATGTTGTAACCAACAGATTACTACAAATATCTTAAAGCTTACCCATCTAGTACTGAATGTATACAGCAAATTGCAAATAGGAGGTGTTTTGATAACTTTTCCAACAGCTCTTTATTCAAAAACATTCACTACTATTTATGTCCTTCAAGTGGGAGCTCAGGTCATGAATGGAGATTCAAACAAACTACTGCAATAAAGACAATTGGTAAGAATAGAGTACACAGAGCTAATTTGACTTAATAAATCCATTATTGGTACATCCCCTGTTGGTTGCAAATCAAGAGATTTCTGTGATGGAGAAGAAAAATGCCTATGCATTTTAAGAGAACCTTTTTTAAGAGTAAAATACTTTTTAAACCACCTTCCCCATCTGGTCTGCTGCCCCCACATATCTGTAATCCAGTCCATGTAATGAGCTGTCTCACCCAATGTGTGATCGCATCCGTTCACCACGAAAAACATTATGCAAAAATAGCAGTGCACTTTTATCTTACTGTGATTTAAACTCTGAGCCCTGATAGAGAAGAAAATTCTAATTTCTGAGAAAGCTGATAATGTCAGCTTTGAAGGTTGCACAGTGAGCTACAAATATGGCAATAAATCTTAATACACAGGAGTTGTTTTGGGTTTGTTTTGTCTCCAGACCTGTCTGGGTGGGCACAGCTATCACAGAATCATAGAATAGCCTGTATTGGAAAGGGATTTTAAAGATCATCTAGTTCCAGCCCCCCTGCTCTGGGCAGGGGCACCTCCCACTAGACCAGGTTGCTCTGTGTGCTAGGCACTGCCCCATGGTGTGGATGAATTGCCTCCTGTGTGTTGCCAGAGTTTTCAGGTGAGAGGGAACTGGGTACTTGTATATCTGTGCAACTAACTTTCCCTTTGTGTGTCAGTCTGCTACATGTAGATTATTTGGTGATGGTTAGGTATGTCTCTGATACTGCTAAGGAGATAATTGAATTTTAGCATGGAGCAATGCAGGGCATTTGCACCTAAGAGCATGAGTCGATGTCTCATGAACCTGTGGTAGGGAACTGAGACCTTGACAATATAGTGAAGAATGGTGAGGCTCAGTCTCTCTACACTGTCAGCCACCCTTTCCAGCCCTCCCATTTTGAGCAAATCTGCTGTGCTTGCTAGGGAATTGACATTTCTTTTGTCTGCTGGGCATCTACAGCTGTCTCCAATGTCTCTAGCTACAAGAACTTGCTGTGTATTCACAGTATAGCTCAGATTTGGGTATAATAACAGGCAGTTTGGTAGTGTGTGATACATGCTGAGAGGCAGCATGACCAATTGGGTAACCTGCTGGAAAAAGTCTCATGACATCCTAGTTCCAATCCCAGCTCTGTCACAGACTGCTAAGTCACTGTGGGCAATTGGTTTCATTTAAATTTATCTTGGTTCTCCATCTGCATTTCCCTGCCAATAACACAGTGATAACTATCCTTTGCACTTTTGTAATCAGCTTGGATTACAAAAGGAAGTGAGTTTGATCAGTAATTATATAATTCTTTCTCTACCAGTCTCTTGGTTCTCCTTCTACATGTTTTTTAAACTTGTGGGGTAAACCATGCTGCAATGAATAGGTGTTGCTTAAAGCAGTTTGTGCAATCCAGGGTATGATTTATCTTTCAAGTCTTCTGGTACTGTTTAAACGTGAAACATCTTCCAGTTTTTCAGCATGCACTTGATTGTTTCCCCCTTACTGCCCATATTACATAAGAAATTACTTTAGCATTGCAGTAATGTTAAAAATATCCTAATATTACATACAAAATTAGAGACATTTGCATTTACATTTTTTAAATGCAGAATATATTCAATGTACCCGTTGATAACAATTTATTGGTACTTAAACTATTTCTTTGTAAAAATCTCTTTCATTGATTTTTAACATTCAAAAAAGATCATACTAACTTTGCATAGTTACTTCTTCAGATGGTGCCAGAGGAGCAGGCTGTTTCTTCAGCAACTGTATCTGCCAGTTATGCTCTAATGATGTATTTGTGTTTTAGAGAATTTGTTAATTTGTGGTCTGGGATATCTCTTTGTTGTACATACAAGCTATGACTCTTGGTTTAGAAGAAAGGCATTCATTATTTTCAGAGTATCAAAGAAGTGCTAAACTTGTGGCTTACACTCTTGTATCTAGATAGAGCTGTTCAGTTCTTCATCCTCACTGAACACAACAGGCTTATGCCAACCTGAGAGGTTAGTCTAGTCTTTAGCAAGGTGGCTCACCCTTAATAAGAGCAAAAGCAGTCTCCCACAATCTGATGATCTACATTTAACACTAACTAGGTTAGTACCCAGTGAGGTTTCAGTCTCGACATAGCCTAAGACAAGAATGTAGATACAAAGATATTTGACTCTGGAAACAAGCAATTAAAGGCAAGACACTGCATGAAGAATAACAAATTATACCCCAGAACTGAAATGTTGCAGGATGCATCTGACAACTAACATATACAACACAAATCTGATTACATTTTGGACCAGATCCCAAGTACACAATATTAAACATAAGTTTAAGTGAACATAAGTTTAAGCAGGTGAACAGATTTAGCACTGAGATCCTTTGCATACAATTTTAGCCCTGGAGTGGAACATGTGGATGGCCACTCAGTGTCTTCCACTCTTTTCCTCCCTCCACCGTAAAATGCTTTAACTCTTACCAGCCATTAAACATACCCAAATTGAAGAGGATTGGCTTAGGCAGCCTGGCATATGAGAAAGAGCTGAAAGACTTCAGTTTGCTAATTAAACAACAACAAAAAGATTGTCAAATAAACAGTTCTGTTATGTCTGCTCCAGCTGTTAGAGGATTAGCTCAAGCAAGACAGATTTTATAAATTTTTTAGGTAATTCATTTCAGACTGTGCTAGTACCCAGACATGTATGAAACAGTGACAGACAAATTAAATTTCATCCTGCTTCGAGAGATGATGACCAGCCCAAGTGAACCTATAATGTGTCATATAGAAATGCTGCCACAAATAACGTTCGTGTTTATGCTGGAAGGCAGAAAACAGGATATTCATGTCCCGTCAATTATAATCCATGGAAAACAACTAAGCCATTTCCCTGCCAGGGTTGAATCTCAGGAATAGAAGTGATAGGACAGCTTTATATGGTACACCAGCCCAAGAGATCAATTGCCAGATAGCTGGGTGCTGTTTCCAAAACAACTCCAAACCTCCTTCTTTGACACATCTGAAATAAGACTGTAAGTTCCTTGGAAGAGTTGCCACCTTTTCATTCTAAACAAGTACAATGTCTGAGGAACAAGGCCTAAATCTATACATAGACTCTCCAGGTACCATTACAATACAGTCATCAAAATGAAATAACACAAGAAGCAACAAAATGTAATGCAGAGAAGCCTATGCACAGCTCAACTGCAAATCAGGCATTTCCATAGACATACCCTTTTTAGACTTTTTAAAAGCACTGCTACTATTTCACTGTTCCCACCCTCAGATAATCAGCCAGTAAGACCCAAAATGCTGTATATTTTTGGAAAAGAGGTATTATCAATCAGTCAGATTCGCTTTGTTCCACCTTAAACCATCTTGGGGTGATAATGTGGTGCAATCACAGCTCTATCACTAGCTAAGATTTTTAAGGAGGTTCTTTGTGGACCCAATATTTTCTGAGCCTGAGCTCTTCCCAAGGGAAACTTTTTAAGTTTTCTTTTTCTCAAAACAACCTTGTGTAAACAATATTCTTTTCCCATAACAGCAGGTGTTGTTTGCTACTTCTGTTACTTAGCCAATAGGAGAGGTGCCAGTCCTGTGAACCAATAGCGTGCCTTCTTAGCGCAGCATGTTATAAAAGGGCTAAATAAATTGTAAATAAAGCCTTCTGATTTCTACTGCCTTCTGACTAGAGTCAAGCATCTTTGTTTCGTATCCTATTGCAACAGTTCTTTCATTTCCTTTTGAAAATAAACTAGCCAAAACTAAGTCTTGGTCTGACACCAACACTGTTGATGCAGACGCGGAGGGTAGTTAGAGCATCTAAAGAAACCATTATTGGAAGAAAACATCATAGAAGCAGATTTGGAAACAGGCTGCAAGCAGTACACACAAATGCCTTGGATTTCAAAGAAAGTAGGAGTGGGAACAATATCAATACCAGAAAGAGCTGAACCACCAAATCAACACTTACAAACTTTCTTTCTTCAGGAAGCGCTCACAAGAATGTTGTTCACCCAGTAAGGGAATAGAAACAAAATTATTTTAGAAGTTTAGCTAAAACTTTTTGTTTCCATAAGCATCATTATTTTGACTCAGAAATGCCTCTGACAAGGCATTCTTAGTCAAGATTGGTCCTAAACAAGTAAGAAAAGACAAGCCCCTTTTTCAGGAAAATATTCAGAACTATCGTCAATTTGACAGGCAGAATACTATGTAAACAACACCAAAATTTGGGAGTGAATCTTACTTTTAACCTTCACTGGCTACTACTGCAGCACTACTTTATTGTCTCCTGCTGAGGATACAGTCATAGAAAGTGCCCAAGAGAGGAGCCATAGTCTCCTGAGGACATGCCCATGTATCTTCTCAGCAGTGCAAACTATCACAGCCATGTCAAATCCAGCCTTTTTATTTGCATTGGCCTCCCACATAATAGCAAATCACATCTGGATTCTCAGTCCTCATCTACAAGGTAACGAGTGTCCTGCCTCATTTACAAGGTGATGAGTGTCCTCCATTCAGCAAAAAGGTTGCTCAAAGCTCCAGAGACCATCACTGATAAAGAACCTCAAGCTCTGAGATTCTTGCCTGTGGGCAAGGCTTTCCCTGGCACTACTCCAGGTGTTCAAAACCTCCACAGTGACCAAGATATACCTCAGGCCTCATCGCATTGCATTGTGCTTTTGTCGTACCAATCACCTCAGCAGGGTTCATCTACATCCACTGGTAAGGACACTAAGAGTGACAGATACATAAGACAAGGCAGAGAAAGAATGCATCACTAATGACAGATATCAGTCACACTGTGTAATGCAAAACTGGATGAACTGCAGATATTGATGTTTGTGATAAAACCCGAACAACCAGGACAAGTACTGATGTGGATAAAATCTATTGGGATTCAATGAACAAAAATGTATTAAAATATATTTTTCATTAAAAAAATACCAAACATGAGAAATTGTACCTCTCCCTGTGTCCTGGTTCCAGCCAGAACAGAGTTAATTTTTGCAGTAGCCAAGAGGGGACATGGCCAGGACCCAGAAGTTATTGCCAGGAGAGGGGGGAAGAGGGTCTATTCATTAATATCGTTGCTGTTACTGCTTCCTTTTTTATCTCATTGCTGTTTCCAGTAAATTGTTCTTATGTCAACCCATAATCTTTACCTTTTTTTTGACTCCAATTCTCCTCTCCAGCCCGCCCAGCAGGAGAAGCAAGTTGCACTTTGTTGGGACAGTCTTAGTGGGAGCACTAAATTGGGAAATACCATTCCTAAACCATGACAGCCCATCAAACAACTACCTAAAAAAATCTTGAAGCAATTCCTGTAATGAGCAAACCTTTTTTATCAATTTTCCATTCTTTATGAATTATCAGTAATTGAACAATTGAATTACCAATATCTGTTATTTAATAATTTTTTGAATGTTCAAATAGTTACTAATAGTACTGTCAACGCAGTTCTATTGATATTCAATTTGTGGTTAACGTTTAGTATCGAGCTAAGTATACTTCAGTCCTAAACTCAACACATAATTGTGCAACAGTAAGCAGGGTATAGAGTAAAATACCGTCCTCATCAAGGGTGATCAAGAATTCCAAGGTACAATAGTTTCAAAGATGTGGGAGACTATATGCATGGGAAAAGGCAATGCTCAGCTCATTTTCTTAAATGGTGAGAAGGCATTACTCAGCTTAGCCCAAGGAAATGTGTGAACAGAAATCCTATCCAGAAATCAAAGAACACGCTTCTTCATAATTATCTGTTTTCTGAGTGCAAAGTAGAATGGCACTTCCTGAGCAGAGTCTGCCACTGTCTTTTAACTCTGCAAGCCAAATGGCAGAGGAATCACCACATGGACCTATGTCCTCTCAAAGCACCATGTGGTTCTATATTGCTGCCATCATCACCTACTCATTCCAGCCTCTCTTCTCCACCCAAACTTCTCCCTTTTCATTTCCATTGCCTCCACCCTTTTCAAACCTGTTTTAAAACAGGTTTTGACATTTTAAATATTATAAAATATTTTGAAAGCTGTTTCAATCACTTGTTAACTAGAAGCCCCCACTAAACCAGAGGGTAATGAAGTCTACTAGGAACACATAGTACCATCACAGCAGTCCTTAAAATTCATACCTCTTCAAGGAAGGACAAGAGCTGCAATGCCACCTGCACTGGTTCAGTTTTAGAGCGCAGTAGCTGATCTCATCTTTCCTTTTGAGACAGAGATGACCCTACCATTTAGCTAAGATCCTTTACTTTTACCAGTCTCTCAGCCAGTAATCAGTTCAACTTCCTAATGCCTCTGTGAGGCTCCTGGTGTCCTTGCTGATGCCCTGGTTTTGGAAATGAGGAACTATGGTTTTGAGAAATTCTTCTTTGAGATTACACCAAGAATCTAAAGAAAGCTGTGGAGGAGCACCATACACAATACCTTTGACTACCAGAACAGCTTTCTGTTCTTGCACACAAAAGCACGCAGAAGCCAGCATGGCTGCAAGAAGATATGTGTACGCCTACATACAACCCACTGATACCGAGCAGAAGTGATGCAATTATTTCCACAGCTGTAAGGAGATGTGCAGAGTAAGTAAGGATCTCCTTGATTATAAATAGCATTGTCCTTTTAGCGGCAGCTTATGCTGCTATCAAGGCATAGAGGAGGCTTCACTGAGATTATCCATTCATTTGTTACTCCTATTATTAACTGTGGTTATGACTTTATAATAAACGTCAGTCAAGACCTCCATTTCAACAGGTACCTCAGAAGTTATGCAATTGGTTCTTGAACTTGATCTAATCAGCTTAGAAATACAGTAAAAAAGCCCTGCTCCAGGATATGACATCACAGGGAGGATCTTCTCATGATCACTGGCTGCTTTTATACCTGTTTCAATTTCTTAACCAGTTAGGAAATCCCTGTTTACAGGATTTGTTGCAACTTGGCAGCTATCCACATAACTTCTCTGTCCTTGTGCGGATTCTTCTTGCCAAGCATTTGTCTTGGGCTTTTTTACGCTTTCTCTCCATTAATGCAAAAGCAGTCTGTCTGAGGAGGCAGTGACATCAGGAACCCAAATGAGGGGCCTGAAAAGATACTAATGCTCTTTTTAGAAGGACCACATCTCAGGATTACTCTTAAACCATTGCAAACATCAGTGACCATGGGAAGAAATTTCACCCTACAGTGAATGTGTCATTAGCACTGGCCAGCCCAGGCAGCTGCCTGTTGGCACTGCCCATGTTGCCAGACTGCCCTCTTTGCACAGAGACTGCTGCTACCCTCTCACACCAGTGCTACAGCCAGAGATAAAGTAAAAGGAAATACACACAGCATGTTGTGAGCATATCTTCAATCAGTCCTTTCCATACACACCAGTTTCCTTTGGAGAACATGGCATTGAAAGGGGTTTTGTTATTTTGGTGGTGTTACACAGGGTTTAGGTGATATAAGGAAAAACACTGGTACTACTACCTTCCAACTTTTAAAGTCAATAGGCAGTGTAGCATTGTGAGCTTGCTATAAAATTACATAGCAACATGCTCAGATTTAATGAGGCTCAGATTTAGTACTATAGCTAAAGAGAAGCCTAAAGAGAACCCTAAAGCTTTATCTAATGAAAATTCTGATTGAGATTATCTTTTCTTATTAAAAGAAAAGAGACAGAAAAAATTAGCTGTAGACTATTCCAGGAAAAACTTTTTGTGGCCTTGGACTTTTCTAAATACCAATTAGGATGTGTCACCAATTCTAAAGACATTTTTTGCCTTCTAAATGAAGTATTTCTGTTAAATACATGTATGTAGAAAATGTTCATTTTATATTTCGCTTGTAGCCCATGAAGCAAACCAGTTTCTCTTCCATAGATGTCAGTTTACACTGTAGAAGATATTTTATCTCCTGAAAGATCAGAGAACTCAGCCACTGAGAAAAGGTTCATGCAAAACCAGATTTGCCAGCTGTGCCAGCCCATGGCCTGCTGTGACTGCAGTGGCAGCCTCTGAGATCAGTGAGTGCAGGGTGTGCTCCAGTGGGACTGTGTACAACAAGGCAGGTATGGGCAGCCACGCTGAAAACAAGATCTGTTCTGGGGAATCTACACAACACCCATCCAGTTCTTGTTATAAGCAGCACATGGGGTGAAGTGCAGTGGTACTTGGCTGGCAGACAAGTCTCTCCAGAAAGTAACTGTGCCGTGGTTAAATGTTAGAAATGCAGAGCCTGGCATAAAGTTGGCTTCTATGAAATAATTGTGGGACATGAACATAAAAACTATGCCCTCTTCCAGTAATCTTGTCCAGTGGACAAACTTGGAAAACAAGAACATGGAGAGCCCAGGCACTTCAGCTCCTGACTTTTGCTCCTGATGCTGTCAGTGACTCCTCACTTGGCTGGTGCCACAAGTAAGCCCTGTTGGACAGTTGCAAAGAAATCACATCCTCCAGGCAGATTTTACAGAAACTGAATGTATATTACTGAATGTGTTTGAAGGTTTGTGACAGACACAAAACTGTCTCAGTTTTAGAGTCAGAGATAGAGGCAGTCATATGACTAGCATTCTGCAATTCTTGAGATAAATACAAGGGGGCAGTTGTCTTGGTGTGAGAGCTGACATATCTAATATGCAAAAAACGCCTTTTCACACCAGCCTGAAAAGCACCAGCTTTTCTCATGAAGGCATTTCTGCTGTCCATGCAAGACAAAGTGAAAAAAGAAATGTCTGTAACTACTTAGTTAGCAATATAACCATATAGACCTCCCTAAGGAATAACATCTCAAAACTAGGAATGGTGCTTTCCTGTGACAACGAAAAAGAGTATCTGGGCTCCTGTTCAGAGCAAAGTGAGATGATGAATATCAAAATAATATCCCTTAATGGCCTCCAGAAGCCAATCAATTGGGGTATGACAATTAAATTCTGTTGACTCAGAAGTCAGATCTCTCAGCCACAGACCTCAAGAAACACAGACCTCTTGGGAGAGTGGGGCAGGGAAAATGATAGTTCAGTGTTTATCGTACCCCAAAGTATTTATTATGAGCCAGTTCTGGAGACAGTCTCTCAGTCCAAAGGAGACTTTGGACTGGTCTGTTATCACTATTCTTTTAAATTTTCACTAGGACAATTTAGTCAAACTCAAACATGCCTAGAGGTTGCAACAGTTATGTCTTCATGATATTTACTACTTAGGTTATAGTTACCTGATAACCTTCATAATTAGGGAGCAATTCCTTCTGGCTCAGGAGTAACCCTTATTCCTAACAGGATTAAACACATATTAGTAGCCTAATTCTTGTTATTACACTTACACCATGTACAAACACAACCTTTTGTCTGACACACAGAGAAAATGTCAATAGCATGATTATAGGTGATTGCCACAGCTAACCCATAATTTAAAAAAAAAATCCTACGTTATATGACTTGTGCAAGTCCTATGTTATATGTCCATGTCCAAGACATGGACACTGTGGATAGCAGTCCCTCTGCACAAAGAGGGGCCATTAGGTGTGCAATGCCACAGCTGAAGGAAAGCAATGTGTACTCATGGTTGACAGGCCATCTTCCAAAACCAGATTCTGACTCCGACACAGCACCAATGGCTCTTTGCAGCTGGAATTATTTCTGTGCCATCTTTCAACTCGCTGTCCCTCATTTCTGTCTCTCTTAGCAACTTTAAATTGTACAAAAATAGTTATTAAAACAAACAAATGTGAGTCACATATAGAATTGTACTATACTCTCAGACTGGTTTTATCATTCAATGTAATGCTTTTGAACACAGACCCATTTCTTGTGCTGTGTATCACATCAGGAGGCATGGCTCCACTAACAAAATTACTTGCTCTGAGAGTGTGTACATGCACAGGGGAGATAAAAACTCACTGACTCTCTGCTGCGACACTGGTAACTTGCTCCTGATTCCCAGAGGGAAAATAAAATGTGCTGCTCTCTTGCACACAATAAAGAAAGGCAACTGGAATAGGGAATGGATGAAGAAGCTCCTCTAAGACCCTGTCACCTAGCACTGCTTCTTCTGCCTCTTTCAAGCAAAGACCTTCCACATCTGGCTTTGCGAGCAAATCTCCAGTATTATAGCATCAAACCTGAAGTCAGGTAATTAATCAGCTGTTCAAAATGCAGGTACAGGGTAAAGACTAATAAAAGGTAAACAGCTAAGATAAATAGCTGCAGACTTCTGGAAGTTCTATTGTCCTTAAGAATGGAAAGATCATAATTTCTAACCATTATAAAATGCTGAGAAAGAGAGAAACATCCATGATTCTAAGGCCAGAGGTACACATTTGGTTATCAGCTCTGCAGGTGGTTGTATTGATGCTATTGCCTGTCAGAGCAACTTAGAAATTCCCTTGGGCTGCTAACATGCCAGAAAACAGTTCAGCTGAGACAGAAATGACAGAGAGGGAACTGAAACATCCTTTCACTTTTCTCTGAAGATGTGCTGTTTTCAAGAGAAAGCGATATCCCTTTGTTAGACACAATGGCAGAAAAACAAGAATTTAATAGGAATATTGCCTCCATGGAGGCAAATATACTTGCTGTGTTCACTTGGTCTTATTTGATATACAAAGGTTCATATTTACTTTCTTTCCATTTTGCTCCTTTTGTTCTTTCTTTCTGAGTCAGATATTTGAGCTATTGAGCTTTCTTTTTCCTATCTGAGTACCTGCTGAGATTTTTCTCTCTTCTCTTCCACTTTCACTCATTCCAAGTCCTCAGAAACATTTTAATGGTATCTGTTTATCCTGAAAAGTACTTCGAATACATTTCAGTGGAATTTTGACAGAAAAGTAAGTTGTTTGACAATAAGATATATAATGTTCGTTCTATCTTTTTCTTTAAAGCAAAAAGAAATTCAAAAACTGCAACTGAGAATTAACACCTGAATTTGTTCATCAAAACTGGCTCTGAACTTTGTTTACATTTAAGGTACTTTACAGTACACCACAGTAGACATTTGCTATTTCCACTAATAATAGTAACATGCTATAAACCAAAAGGTGTTGTTTATATCAAATTACTGTATTCAAAGCATAGTCCAAATTCAAATATGGATGAATATTTGAATCCATGATGTCACTTCAGACACAGATACCAGTTACAGTGCCATTAGCAAGCACATGTACTCTGCTTTCCAAACTGAACTACTAAAAAGTGCAAAGAAAGACTGTGATACTCACACAGATCTGCCTTTCTCAGATTTTTCATTCTTATGATTTTCACAAAGAATGAACAGCAGGGGCATTCATCACTCTGCAGAAAAATGACAAAGTTTATTACCAGTATTAATGTTAAATTGTTTATGCTTCATAAAACATCTCTCCCACAAATTCCTGTTGCAATTTTTTTTTTCAAATCCATGCAGCAAAATTGGAAGATGAACTGCTTGCATTACTTTGGAAGTTAAAATCATGTCTACATAGAGTTTAAAAAATAGAAAAAAATTGAGGGAACATTCCACTGTGTGTGTCTGTCATTGACAGAAGAAATAATTTTTTTGTGGCACTGTTTGGTGAATGGGGCACCATCAGCATAACACAGCACAGTGTGAAAAAAAGCGGATGCAAGAAAACAGCTTTAGCAGAGACATTAACAAATCTTCCCCACTCAAACCAGATGCTGGATATTCACAGAAGGATCATTAGCTGAAATGTCAAGTGCAGGAAAGGCAAATAACAGACCTGACTCAAAGCAATTATTAATTCTTGCAGGTTTTAGTACCTGGAACTTTAGCTATTGCTTCACTGAAAGCATTTCCTAGTACGTCTCTCATTCTCTGCTAGCAAAATGACTCCACCAAATTGCTTAAGGTAGTTATGTCACTCCTCTTCTTTTTCTAGTTAGGAATTGATCCAGGTGAGAAGTTACAAATTATCCTACCACTCTTGAATTATGATAAGCTGACGTTGGTCTGTTTTTATGTCTAACTCCAAAAGAGAAGGGCATGTTTTAATGCCATCTGTCTGGGCTTAGGTTCAGGGTGGAAAAAGTGTCCTGCAACCCCCCTACCTCTAAGAAGGCTCTACTTTTACTGTTGATGCTGTTTCAATGGTTAAGGGCAAGGGGAAGAGCAGAGAGGACAGCCTCTTTCCTTGCTTTCTATGCATACTTTCTACACAAAGACCATTGCCAGGTTGTGTTCAAAAGGATGAATTTGTAGATCCTTAGTGTTTCTTTGACCAGATTGGTTAGACATTCACATGTGTTATTTCTTAAGCCATGGGGATGTCCCATTTGAGATCTGCAAGCATCAGTGCACATTTATGTTAACACATATCCATATATAGAGAGAGAAACTCTATAATCATCTCCATTATACAACCAGAGAAGCAGGGCACAGAATAATCAAATAATTTGTTCAAAGCAAACAGAAGGTTAATTTCAGAACTGAGAAAGAGACAGAGTATGTTTATTCCCTGGAACCCAACAGAGAGTTTTAGGGCTTTCCCTCCCAATTATGTTCCATGAAACAAACAAACAAACAGACAAACCCCAAAACAATTTTTAAAAAACAATCAAACAACCAAAACCAAAAAGACCCCCCACAACTTCTGAGACAGATCAGGATTTTTTTGTGCCTCAGCCATGCACAAACATAAAACTAAGACCATGACTATTGATCACTGTTTTTAGGCAGTGACCTTTCTGTGTGCATCACTACCAAGTGTCCACTAGCACAGCTACCTGAGCACCATATATGTTTACAGTCACAACTGGCAGATGCCGCACTGTGAAAGAGCACAGCTAATGTAATGCTCGAGTCAAACCACAGATTCATCCCAAATTCACAGAAAGCTCCTGTGAGGCAATTCAGAATGGCAACTAATACCAGCAAAGGTATAAGTCATCCTTACCTAAGTAAGTAAATACATGCATAAAATTAGAAATAAAAACTCCCAAGTCCTCTTCTCCCAAACAGTATCCCAGCCATAAACCCACGCCAAGCCATCTACAGCTACTAGAGCTTTCACACCCTTACCTCACTAGCACTCCAGTATGACCCCATCCTACTCCCAGCTGCATACAAGTCAGTGAGAGATGGATTGTCACTTCACTGTTAGAGGCAACAGCTGTGATTCACAAACTACCTCTGCAAAATTTAAGGATGCACCTGCTGAGAAGCAAGTGTTTATCTAAGCTCCACCTTCCTCATTGCATGAAAGAGAAAGCATGAAGAGAAAAGGGCAGGGAGTTTGCTGGGTTTATTTAATAGCTAAATACCAGAGGTGTGTGTTTGGGGAAGGCTGTACACACCAAGGTGCCAAAAGTTATCAGCAATTCAAGATAAGGAGGTGATAACACATAGCACTTATGCATGGATATCTATGTTCTAGCAGCCTCAACAATGAACAAGCCAGAGAAGATAACAGTAGCTACATGTAGGCACACAATACCCCAATCAGTAAACAAAAGTATTGTAAATGGAATAGCTTTAGAAGGCCTTTTCTTCAACCAAAATTGTATTTATTTTCCATTTCTTGGAGATAGAGAGACTGAAGTTGCTTACTGGTAGATGTTTCCCCAATTTAATTAGTATATTTGTTAGTGGGATATAAATTTTCCTGCTTTCAGAAGCCTTCTACAAACACAAAACTTCTGAGTTAACCAAGACAAAACCCCCTCAAATTCTGCAAATTAAGGCACACATTGATTCATCTTAAATGTTAACATCCTTATTTTTTAAACACAATGCCGTGTCATCCAATTATGATGTAAAAATGACATCAAAGCCTTCAAATTTCTGGCAGAAAATTGTGCAGCAGCAGATTAATAGCCATTGTTTGGATCCAACTACTAACATGCCCAGACATCTGATATGAAACCACCTCTTCAGAACTGCAGGATGTGATGCTATATGCTCGGAGCAGCCACAACCTGTCTTTCCCTTCACATACCAGGAAAACACACAATAAAGAGAGTAATTTCTGGCTTTACAGCTTTTCTCTGAATGAAAATTACTTAAGTAAGCTATCATTTTAGGATTAGAAATCTACCCTCAACAACCTTTCAATTAAAGAGATGCGAAAGCTTCAAAAGAAGTGTGGCCAACAGGTTGAAGGAGGAGATTCTGCCCTTCTACTCTGCTCTGGTGACACTCCCACTGCAGTGCTGCATCCAGCTTTGGAGCCCTCAGCACTGGAAAGATATAGACCTGTTGAAGTGAGTCCAGAGGAGGGACATGAAGATGATGAAAGGGCAGGGGAACCTGTTAATACNACTGTGGTGGTTTGATCTTGGTTGGCTAGCAGGTGCCCACCAAAGTCACTACATCATACACACCCTACCCTTTTCAGCTGGACAAGGGAGGGAAAACTTAATGAAAGGCAAGCGGATTGATATGAGGGCAGGAAGAGATCGCTCAGCAATCATCATCATGGCAAAACAGACTCAACTTGGGGAAATCAGCCTAATTTATTAGAAATCAAATCAGAGTAGGATAATGAGAAATAAAACTTAATTCATAAGACACCTTTTTCCCACTCCTCCCTTCTTTTTAGGTTTCATTTTCCTCCTGATTTTTGGTACCTCCTTCACCCCAGCAGCTTTGTTTTCTCCAGCATGGGGTCTCTCCCACAGAAAACAGTCCTCTGTGAACTTCTCCAACCTGAGTCCTTCCCAGAGACAGCAGTTCATCACAAACTGCTCCGGTGCGAGTCCTTTCCATTAGGGTGCAGTCCTGCACAAACACACCTTTCCAGCATGGGTCCCTGCCAGCAAACCTGCTCCAGTGTGGATTACTTTTTCCATGGGCCCACAGGTCCTGCCAGGACCTGCTCCTTCACAAGCTTCCCACAGTGACACATCCTTCTTCAGGCATCCACTTGTTCCATGTGGGGCTCTCCAGGAATTGCAGGTGAGTATCTGCTCCACCATGGGCCAGCAAGGGTTGAGAGGGACAGCCTGCCTCACCATGATCATTTAAGAGCTGGTTAAATGTTATGTAACAATTGTTTAGCACAGGCATCAGGGGAATCTCTGCTCCATAGTCTAGAACACCTCTTACTTTACTGGCCTTCGTATCTGCAGGCCTGTTTCTCACATGTTCTCACTCCTCTCTCCCACTGCATTTGATGTTGCACAGCATTTTTTTCCCCTGTTTTTAAAGACATTTTCCTGGAGGTAGTACAACAGCTGCTGATGGGCTTGGCCTTGGCCAGAGGTGGGAGAGCCCTGGAGCCAGCTGGCATTGACTCTGTTGGAGATGGGGAAGCTACATAGGCCACCCTTGTAGGCCTCTGCTACCAAAACCTGGCCATGCACACCTAACACAGGAGTGTTCACCTGAGGTAGGGAAGGAATGGACTACCCTGTGGTGGTGTAACACCAGCCAGAAATTAAACTCCAAATAAGCCACCCCCTCTTGCCCCCTCCCATCCGGCAAGGGAGGGACAAAAGGAGATTTATGGGTTGAGATAACAGTTTATTAAAAGCAAAAAACAATGGGATAAGAAATACACAGTAACAGCAGAAATATTAATAACGAAAATATACAAAAAGAGGTATTTTACCCACAAAAATTGTGCTCACTACCTCAGCTTAGTACAAGGAAGGAAAACGATGGGCCAATCTCTAGGCCTCTGTCACCTCTACTACCCAAGGGTTTTCTCTGCAGGAATTTCCTCCTGCAGGGCATGGAGCTAGAGAGACCCCACCCTAGACATCAGCTGTCAAGTGCCTCTGCTAGAAGGGAGTCTAGTAGTAGTACCAGAACTGGCACTTGGGACAAAACATCTAGTGTGAACATATGCAACACTATGCCAGTAGCTGAGAAGCTACCATTTCTGGTTTGCTTTGGATCATCTGAGATTTTAGGGTGCATCACAAATTCTGAGATGGGACATACAAAAGGTGAAGCAGGCTGTACTAGACATCTGCAGAGAACTGTTACCATTGTCTCAGGAATATGCATTTTCCAACCAGTCTGAGGCTGGTAAAACCACGGAGGAGCAAGTGCTCACCATTACTATCAAAAAGCTCACAGGCAAAATCAAACAGTGTCTAATCCTGACAAAAATGTTCCCAACTGGGAACAACACTCAAGAATTGAAACTGCACCAGAGCTCCTCAGAGCCTGCAGAATTTACAAAGCTGATGGAATGCCCAGAACTTTGCAGTCATGGGAGGACTTTGACAAATATAATGGTACCCTCTCTGGCAGGCATTAAGGAATCAGTCAGGATACCCATTTTGACAGTTCAGGTACCTTAGTTTGAGCTCACGAGTGGCTGATCAGATAAAACAGTGAGCAGGATTTTAGAATATGAGGCAGAAATTGTCTGTGTACCTTGTTGGAAAATTTGTGGAGAGAAGATACTCTTCTATAGCTCTTTCCTACTTGTTTTAGGCCAGGCTCTGAGGGACTTCTATATGGCTTATCTTGGCTGACCCTTGACAAACTCCTAGACATCAGCATCTGCCTTTCTTTCACAATGCTTCTATGGGACTTTTACCTAAAACCAGCAAAAACCAACTTCTTAACTAGCTCCAGATCTAGAAAAGAATAACACTCTCTCTCCAATTACTCACCTCTAAGGAAGAATTCACACCAGAAACGAAGCTCTACATCCCTCTCTGCTGGATCTTTCTTGGCCTTAAGTGTGTTTGGAATGGGATACACTGTGATGCAGCGAATAGCAAATTGGTATCTTATTGCATGTCTCCAGTGTTCAATTACCATACATCCTGCAATCCCCTTCTCATGCTCTCTGTTTTCATAATAGTTCAATACAGTATAATGAACAAGTTCCAGATGATGCTGAAGCAAAATTGCATTTCAGGGAGACAACTGCAGAACACATATGTGATCTGAGACAGGAGACAGTTGGCTGTGAGAGGAAATAGCAGTAGTCCTTCAAAACAAATTTTTAGGTTTGATTTATTTGATAAGAATAGATGTCATCAAAGACCTAAATGGCCACTGGTCCATATCTTTGTTGTCCAACTCAAATTTGAAAAATTAAACATCCCTCATAAAATATTTATTTCATGACAATTCATGACCAAAAAGAAGCACCTGGGAAACAAAACTCTTTAAAGGTAGAAGGCCATTTAATTCAGGTTATTAAAACTAAGTAAAATGTTTTAAATTGATACTACATGGTCACCACCTTCTGTGTCTAAAGACGGCTTTATGGTTTTGCTACCAATAGTCCCTGTGGAATGCCAAAAAATTTTGCATATGAAAATGTATTAGCACCTGGCCACTAAGAGCATAAGAGATTGCAGACAAGGAGAGCTAATGCTGTTTCCTATCACACACAGCTGAATCTTCATCTTTTGAACATCACAGTGAGATGGTATTAACAACGGAAACTGCTGAGTTTAATGCCACAGTTCTGGATAAGATTGAGAAGGTTACTTAGAAAGACGTAGCCCCTGTAAAGAATGGTCAAGTATTTATCACGTGCATGCTGTCTTGGTAAATGTTTAGCAAGGGACAGGAAAAAGCTGCTCAAGCAGAGGGCTGTGCCTGTGATACTGGCTGGCTCAGGGCTTGTTTCTTCCGTGCCACAGCCATGCGCAAGGCCTGCAGAATCATGTTCTCGTTGTTCATTACATTGTAATTAGTCAGCTTCAGAAGCTTGTTGAAATCTTCTGCTTTCAGTGAGACCTCCCTGGTTGAGTATGGAGAGGAGAAACTGGAGATGTCAACCTTGCCCTGTTCCATTTCAGCAGCAGTACGTGACATGCCTGCCAAGGGAATAAAAGGAATGTGTTTGTATAGTCCCATGCAAATACCATACATTGATAGGTCAATAATAACTTGGAGATATCACAGATGCAATTATTATGAAGATAAGTGCACTGCTATGATCTCTGAGAAATCTACTTCTCACTAAAGCCTATTGGCGTAAAACGTGTCATTAAATGTCATTTCCATTGCAATCAGCACCATCTACTGGCCAGCTCATGGCACATCATTTTGTGTGGTCACCGCTGCTCAAGGCTTACCAGGTACAACACAAACTAAAAGGAATCGGAATTTACAGGACAGGAGGAAGCAGAATATTAATTGTCTTGGAAATCATCTTAAAAGCAAAGTCTCCATCTCAAATACTAATCCAGAAGGACACTTTGTGTACTATTGGCTTGATATTCCAGCATATTCAACCAACATATTAAATGGCCTAAATGGAAGGCACAATGCCCCTCCACAGAACCATTCTATACTGTGATTCTCACCTAGAGCTGAGTGTCATAAAACCACACAATTTGAAAAATATACTTTGTTCTATACACTAAACTAAACTCCTGGAAATTACAAGAAGAGATTAGTTTCCATTTCTCTGATTAAAGAACACATTTTTTCTATTCCCTTAATTGCACCAAAACACATACAAAATCATGTGCAAGGCTTCACCAGATTTTTCAGTTTGAATCATCCCATTTTGCAATCTATTCACTAGTATGAACAAGCAAATGAACAAAGGGGGGTTTTATTGGGTTGAGGAAAAAACACCCAGGGAGTGGGAATGTTCCTTGAGTCAATAAAGTTACCTGGGTACTGTTAACTTACCAGGTGCTACATATCTTTGAAAACTGTCATTCACTAATGGAAAATAAAGCAGCAGAGGAGCTCCTGGAGTGTCTGCACCATCAAACATGTAGCACTCTTTCAGGTTCTTCTCATCATCCGTCAGGCCAATGCAGGGAAATGGAATTTCCTGCTCTGCAAAGTATCTGCAAGCCTGCTCCAGGGGCTGGTGAACAGCAGCAGAAGGAACAGAAAAGATAGCAAAGATCAGACCCCTGCCCAAGCCCAACAGTTCATGCAAAGTTGCATGAAACAGACTGAGAAGCAGACAGCCATAAATAATATGGACCCCTGCAGCCCCAAGGACTGCTTCTCAGCTGCCTGAGGATCCATTTGGAAACAGTCTTCCCGAAAAACACCTAATATCTAGACAGCAAAGAGTTTAAACCTGTATTAAGGCATGTCTCTAAAATGAGAATATGATGTAGAAACAGAACAGATAAATTCAAATCATGTCATAGACCATTTATTAAAGAACTACATCAGAAAAAATCTGATTCTAAACAAAACTAAATTTGCAGTCTAAGACAGTAGGATTCCCAGTCCTATTATCTGTTTATAGAGCAGGAAAACTTGTGAGTTGACCTCAGTAAACTTTAGCAGGGTTTTAAGACCAACCTACCCATATCTATAACTTTGAATTTTAGAAATAACATGAGATTTTCAAATAACATATTTCAGACCTCAAAATACAGCACTAAAAACATTTATCAAAAAGTCCATTTGTGGTGACCAGCTTTGTTAAATTATCTAACAAAAAAGTACCACCTCATTTTGAATTAAATATTTCTAAAAGATTTCAGAACACAAGGAAATATAGTTGAAGATATTGTTATTTCTACTGCAGTACAAAGACAAGTATCTTTCATGGGTAATTGCACCATTGAAGTATCTTCCCCTTGAAAAACTGATGGAACCTTAATCACTGAACTTTGTGATTTTTGGGGTGTCCCTCAGGGACAGGTTTACAGTTACAAGTCTGTTCTATATTTTGAAGTCTAAAACTGTCTATTTATGTGGTAAATACTGCTTTTAGGATGTATATAACCATTTTAACCAAATTACATTTCTGCAAGAGCAGTCAATGCATTTGATATCTTTCTTCAAGTCCACTATTTGGGGAGAAAAAAATGTATGTATTAAAAGAGATAAAGATGAAGAAACCCATTACTCACTAGGCTGTTCTTGTTAGAAAATCAACATTAAAATAAAAAAGAAAAAAACCCCCGCACATGTATAAGCAAAATGCAGATTAAATTCAGCAAATGAACCACAAAAGTTTCCCAATTGTATTTGTTCTATTAAATATTATATATAAGACTATAATAGACATTGCAGCTAGACTTCCTTAACTTCACTTTGCCTGTCTGTATTCCACTGGTGAAGAACTTAGGGATATTTCAAAAGTAGTTTGAGAAAGATACACATATTTTCCTCTCTAGAAATTTCCATTCTTCCTCTAAGGTTTGAAAACAGCATATTACTAAATTCCACAAAGTTCCGTGTTTTACAGACACCTGTTTGAAAGTAGTGGAAAACAAAGCAAAAGCCGTTGTGAAAGAAAATCAGTTTTGAGACTTCTCACCAATGTCTGTGATCCACCTGTGTAATTCAAGTGTATGATGACATCCACTTTCCTCTCTGGTCTCATAAGGGGTGGGTAACTGGTTTCAAAGAAGAAAGCTGCATCCACCAGCTCCAGGTGTTCGGAGTTGCCCCTCAGGTCATTGGGAGAGGTATCTAGTAAAGTGTCTGAAGAGTGGAAGATTAAGAGCTATTAGCAAACTGCAGAAAGACATCTGTCAAGTTAGAAGGCAAAAAGAAGGTGAGCTCCCATCCAGGATTTTCCCTTTGCTTTAGGGTGGGTAGCATGCAGCAATCCTAATAGCTCCTTCAGCCTCTCCACTCACATTTTGTTGTGTTTCTAAACTCATTAACTTCACCAAAATCTACACAAATGTTCCCTTATATGCAGAGCCCCACCCTACCAATTTTTATTCCTGTAAGAACTTTGAGAACTCAACGACTAAATAATTGAACGTTTGTGTTACTGAAAGTGAAAGGTGTGAGGAGTTCCTTCATTCTCCCTCATCTCAGTGAGCACTAACAGGTAACCACAAAACCCACTCAGTTCTCTTCAGGACATGGAAACGCCCCTTGCTAATTCCCAGCCCCTGTGCCTGCCCCAGTGAGACATGTAGGTGGAAGTGTCATCCACACCTTTCCATTTTGTGAAATGTTCATGCTGGATGTACTCATTGTGCATCTGGAAACCCCTTAGGAAGTTGTGGTACTTGGAGACGGCAGGGCGATCCGTCAGGATGTCCCTGAGCGTGGTGGAGAGGCCGCTCGTAGGAGTGAAAACGCACGTAGCCATCTCATACGGCTTCTCAGGCAGGTCTGGTTGTTCCTCTGGAGGTACACAGCGTAAGTGGCATGAAATTAATTATAACCATAATTAAGAAGAGGCATAACACAAAGAGGAGAAAGGGTCAATAAGTCTTCTGTAATCGTGTGTTCACATCTCAGCACTGCATTATTTTCCCTATGATCTGCTGTGAGTTCCAGTTAATTTCATGATAAAATTATAAACTTGTGTTTTCTAAACTCTGGTTAGTTACACATGACTAAAACAACATTCTTTTCATAAAACAGTATGATTTTTGTACACACTGAGGCAATTCGCTTTTACAAGCGAACAACAAACAGGGAAATAATTTTATTATTACATTTTAAGAGATTACTGCTTTCATAATCCATGTAGGTTATATATTAAATTTAAAGATTGTTTTGAAAAGCATAGAAAAATTTTAGCATTTTACTTTCAAACAAAATATTTTTACTTTTAAAAAGCTTGTTCTATTTGTGTTCAGGTGTTCAGTTGTGGGCACCTGAATTCAACAGAGCTTGCAAATTATTTATATAAACTCAAAAAACATAAGACTTTGGGGTTTATTTTTAATGAAAACATAGTCCACAGAAATGTGATCCAAGACTGACCACCGACTTTGCTTGAATGTTTTCATGAAGATCCTCATGAGTATTTCCAAGGAATGGTCTTTCAGTATGGAGCTGCTTCTCTCAGCTGGTGTAAGAGCTCCACCCCATTGATCTTGTCTGACGTTTACTAAGTCTTTCAGTTTAGTTAGATTTTGAGGGAGGGACATGCTGTGCAGTGCAGGGAGATATTGAAACAGAAACAAGCTTCTTTCTGCCTTCCATGACATGACATGACAATCCATGTCATGGGGCTTTGACAGAAGTATTTTTTCCCAGCCTTTTAAAGACAACACTTGAGGGATCATCTTATTTGTCTATCCCTATCTCCTTTACATCAAGGCCTGTCTGCTGATGCCTTTCCTTCTTGTCACAGTCTCACTATTTAAGCAAAGCACTGGCTATTCAGTAAAATCAAATAACTTCATTTTTCTGATATGTCCCATACCCAGAGGCTGAGAGGAACAGGATGACAGAAAATGGGAAATGTGAGTGCAGTTACCCTATCAGAGGGGTCTGGAGGAAGGCATTTTGGTTTACCTATTTCAGTCACTTTGTCTTGGGTCCACCGGTGCCAGAAGTCTTCTGAATTGTCAGCTGCATGCCAGGCATCCAAGAGATTTTTGGAGAAGATACTACTCCACATTCCTAGAAAGTGGGAGAGGTATAATAAGCGATGCAGACTTAAACACAAGTTCTTTTAACTTCTTTTAGGTTTTTTTTTTTGCCTTCTACTCCTTCCCCAGCTCTTCTCTAACTTTTTTCTTATTTCTCTCCAATTTTTGCATAAGTTCTGACATCTGTTTCAGTGGTAGACTCCAAAGGTAAACTTGTTTAGGCAAACTTATTTCAGAAAAAAATTCCAAGTCTTTTCCCTCTCACCATGTTTTACTTGAAACTTTTTAATTTTATATTCAGTTTTCATGTTTCTAGGTTCTTTTCATTTTTCTTTTGATAAATAAATATTTTCAGTCAGCTTTTTCTCTGCTTCACCTCTTTCTCACCCCACTGTTTTCTTTTCAACTTTTTACTTGGCTTCCAGAAGGTATCATAGATTTCCAACTTTGAAAAGTTTTTGCAAGCTACAGGAAATGGTGATGCCTCAAAAGCACTCACAAAGGCACATGACAACTTCTTTGCCATTTTAGTTTATTTTCATCTTAGACCAAATGATAAAACCACTTTCGCTGGCAAGGGCAGTTGAATGAGTCTCAGGAAACATAGAATCATAGAATATCCTGAGTTGGAAGGGACCTACAAGGATCATCAAGCCCAACTCCTGGCCCTGCCCAGGACAGCCCCAAGATTCACAGTCTGTGCCTGAGAACATTGTCCAAACCCATTTTGAGCTCAGGCAGGCTTGGTACTATGACCGCTTGCCTGGGGAGCCTGTCAGCTGACTGACCCAGTATCTCTGCTGACTCATGCTAACAGGAGGTTTCTGGGGACGAATTCCTGAATCATTAATGCTTCTATTAAAATATTGTCATTCCCCCAGGTTGGTGAGTTACCTTGCATGAAGCAGATTCGTGACTCAGGGAGTTTCTTCATCAAGCGACCCATGAAGAACTCGCTGCCAAAATCCTCTGCACGAATGAAGGCTCCATATTTCAGGAAGCCCACCTCGTACGGTGTGAACTCCACCCACTCTGCCAACACATGCACTAAGGTTAGCTTCACTGTAGAAAATAGTCCAGTTTCTAGGCTTGGAATAAGCCTCTCAGATATTGGCTTTCACAAGAAAACTGGCTTAGCACATGTTCTGACAAACCTTGCCAACAGCCACTGCTGAACCAGCTATCACACTGTCACCAGGTTTGTAAAAGAACTATGGCAGGACCAAGGAAAATTTAAATTCTTCCCTTTTTTTATCTAATGAGTACACAGTTTTCTCATGGAAGGTGGACTAGAACTCACATTGACTTCTATCACCTTTAGCCAGCTATGAAAAACAGATTAATAGAATGGTTTGGATCGGAAGGGACTTTAAGGACCATGTAGTTCCAACTCCTGTCATGGGCCAGAGCATATAGTAAGTGAAGCTGAAGCTCTAGTGAATCACTTTCTTGAAGAATTCATATAATTTCTGAGACTGTCACAGAATTATATTGTGTTATTAGTCTGAAGTTAATGCCTGAAAATACACAATTACATGGCAAGAGATCTTACAAAATACTGAACTCTCGATGTGTATCATGTGCCGGCCCAGTTACTCTTTACATTTCTGAACACTGCTTCTCTGAGCTTGGAGAGAGAATTTTAAACAATTCATTATAATTTACTGTATCCCAACAGTGTATTTCTCTTGGTAAAAATATAGCTCTTTTTCACAATTGAAATATTACCTCTGAAATCTTTGGTGGCAACTTTGTCCTTGACATTAAGGGCAAGGTAGATGGGCAGTGGGTTCTGACCTTGGTTCACTGCCTGACGTTGATCAGAAAGTCTGTGGTGGCTTTTCTGGATTTGAAAAAAAGCCCCAAAGTGTTAGCTTATAATTAGTTCCTTAAAAACATCAGCTTATAAAGACTAAGACATCATTCTCCTGAATTTGCTTCTAAATTTACTTCCATGCACTTGAGTAACAGAGGACAAGAAAGCAGAATAATATTTGTTAAGATAACTGTTGTTAAGCTGTTGTTCAGCTTTCAATATACAATGACAGCAGTGATTCACTTCATATTCTGTTCTAGCTTCGTATGGTTAAATGTAAGATAGAATATACAGCATATCTGAGTAATTCAACTGTTATCATATACTTCTTCTGTTAATGATAAGAGTTCTTCAAGGCAGCATGTTAATGACCTTTCTCATCAAGATTTCTTTTTTTTAAATACTATATTGAAAGCTAACACCTACAGAAGAAAAGTCCTTGAGCTGTCCAATACTAACAACTTATACAGGAAATGGAGGTTTTGAGTATACTTCAGCCAAATTAAATTCTAGCAAATTTTGCTATGTAGCACTGAGGCTAGAAACACTGTGTGAAATATGATATGAAATTAAATTTAATCTCTTTCATCTAGACAAAAAGTAAACCATGCTTACAGAATTTTTAAATAAAATAGCTTTTTTTCCAGCTATCATCAGTCTGGAGAAAGTTTGGAAACTTTTTGCTTGTGTCATTACAATAAATTAGAAATTGAAGATCCTGAGAGATGAAATTCAAAGTAGCTGAAAGGCACCCGCTGTAGTTAATATATCTCACCATCTCTGGATCTATATACTTTCTTATCACTAAGTCACAAACTGCTGGACATAACCAGTACCTCTGCAGACATTCAAGTTAAGAGTGCAGCTTGTGCAAATATTGCAGCAGTGGAGAGATAAAAGCATAGGGCTATAAAAAACACCTTAGAACCTTAAAAATTCTTGCACAGCTCTAGTGTTAATCGGCATTCTGCTTACTTTAGAGTTAGTGTGAGCATTTCTGCTACATTCAATCACACTTCGGGCTCCAGTGAGGACATACACTGTGTCTCCAAGTTATTAATGCAAATAAGTGTTCTGCCTATGCACCAAGTACAGTGTTACTGACCAGGTGCCTCTTCCTAGGGCTCTAGTTTCTTGCAATGGTTGTAAATATTAAGTGAACAATTTTATGAGAAGAAAGATGTATAGACATTACCCCATCATTTAACATGGCTTCAATCATGAGCCCCCACAGATCAATAAAAGATGTTTTATGTCCTGCTTGGGTCCTTTGGCTCAGCTCTCTGTAATAATTCCTCAGACTTTTCAAGCAAAATGCCCCCATCTTGCACTTGGCTGCTTGCTTCCGTGCTTCAACAATTACTTCCCCAAGATCCTTACGTGACCAATCAGCATCTTCATACAGCTTTGTCATTGTCCTGCAGAGAGGAAACATGATGGCATGCAGGGAGAAATGAACAAGTTGCTTTTGAAACTCAGAGAATAAACTTTGTAGAGGTTTGGGTGTGTATAATTTTATCTTTCAGTTGCTCTCCTCTTTGAGCTTACTTTGAGCAGAAATGCAAGTCTAAAGGCAATGAGTCAAAAATCATGGGATGCAACACAAGCAGCTACACCAGCTGTCAATGCTGTTTCTGTCAAACAGTAAATAATAACAAAGGATCATTTTTTTCTAGGATTTAGGACATTTACACTTCCAATAAAGTCTCCTGTTTTGGTTAGGGATAGACCTTGGCACTCATAGCTCAAAGATGGAAGCAATAACTCGATTGATCACCTTTACCCTTTCTGAAACTAAGACAGAACAAAGCAAGATCCAAACAACAGTGTCAAAATGACTCCTCACCATGTTGTGCCAGACGAACCACTGATGTATGAAACACAATCCAGAACATGCAACTTTTGGAGGCCCAAAATACTGCCATACATGGCAGTGAGCGCTCTTATGCCACACCCTGCTGTGGTCACAGCCACTATAGGCACCTGTTGGACACAAAAGAAGAGCAAAAAGCATAGATGAAAGATTGGCATTAAGGCATGAATAATGTCAAAAGATTATTGCAAAAAATTAATGCAAAAGCAGCATCCAGGCGCTAGTGAAATAAAACACATAAAGTAAGAGATAAAGCAACATTTCTCTATACTGTACATCCCTGTGGAATATACTAGGTCTTGGCACTTCACAGAGGATTTTTAAGAAACACAGACCAAATGATTGGTCTGAAATGCCTTCTAATAATTCTCTTGTATGCAGAGAGATTTTGTCATCTAAACAGACAGTTGAACTCTCCAGCTGAGATCACACTGGTGGCAAAGTGCCCTGGAGGATGAGCTGATGTTAACGATCAAATGATGTAAACGATGTAAAAAAATCATACCTCATCTCCAGGCTTGAGGGAAAGGGGAGAGAAAAATCCCCCAAAAGTGCCCTTAACTGGTTACCTCATGCTCTTGCAGATCTTCCTCCAGATGAAGAACTTCCTTTAGTGCGGCAGCAACTACCTTTTTTCGGTTTTTCAGGAAATTCTGTTCATCTGTGCAGAGGTCAAACCCCAGGCGGGCATCAAGGTTTCTTGGTCTGAAACACAGACCCTGAGTCCTGAGACCAGGGCACAGGTATTGTTATACTATTAGTCACTGTGGACAACTCCAGCTGTGCTTGTGTGTGTTTACAGACCAGTTTGTGGACAGTATGATCTAATAAATGAGAAACAACACCACAGACAGGCCTCTGCTAATTGCTGTAGCTGAAAATGAGAATGCAAATAGGAAGCCAGAGCAAATCATGACACACTGTCCATTATGGTATATACTACAGACTTCTGATTTTATATGCCCATATAATTCATTTTTCAATTTTCAGTCATGCTGCCATGCATCCTGTAACTAGATAACCACTGTCAACAGGCACTGCAGCTGTGAGATTAGAGAAACAGTTACTTTGTTTTTATAATTCAGAAATGTGATTTCTTTGCGGAGCTGCTCTCTCCATCTGTGGGCACAATAGTGCACACAAATCAAGACCTATTGCTGAGATGCAGTAGCAGCTTGGAAATTTGGAGGACAGGGGACCCATGATTTAATTGGCCATCAATCAAAAAGGAGAACCTCACAAATAAAAGCCTACAACCCAATAATGAACTCACACATCTGCTCCCATCTGAGCCTTCATCGACCCCTGCTGATTTCAAATGAGCTTTGTGTAGGAATAGGTGACTCCCAGTTACAGAATCAGGTCTTGCTGGAGACTCACTTACCATTCATTTGCCTTTGTGTACAAGTCAATTGTCCTGTCCTGAAAATCGCAATACAAACAGTGTAAACATGGTCAGGTCGTTATTCCTGTGCCTTCCTTCCATCTAGGGCCTGAGTTTCACTATCTTTGAATTCAGCAATGTGTCCGGAGAATCTGGCCAGTAATAGTCTGGGCTGTGAGAGACCTTCACAAGTTCCAGCACAGTCTGGGTTGAATAAAAGTTTGCCATTCACCCAATCTAGCTGGGCTTAGGGCCCCTCAGCTTCTCATAGTTTAACATTCATTATTTGGGAAGGTTGTTGAAAGCTGGGCATGTGAACCACACACATATGGATGATCTCTATTTTATCTTCTACTTCAGGCATTCCCTTTGCAAATATAAGTCCTAATTATCATATCCATTACGGTTAGTGTGCGTACGATGTTGACGAACGTACATATTAGACGTGTCCTGAGGAAGTTAATTTAAACTCACAACAGGGTTCCATAGGACATGCCTGGATCCAAAAGAAAAACTATTGCATAGTTGCAGAGCGATTGTCATACACACCTTACACTGTAGCATGCTTCATGTCTGACAGGAACTGAATCACTGAGCTCTAAGACTAATCATCCACCAAACTGAATGGGTGTTGAGCTATTTTCTCTTAAGAAAGACTTGTTCTCACCTCTCCTATTGCTATTTTCTCTTGTATAGGAAGCGAGTTCAGAGGTAGAGTCACAGATTCATTCATATTGCTTTCATTTTGACTTGATATAGACTGGAAAAAAGGGTAAGACAAAAAATAAACAAGTTACCTCTTCTACACAAAAAAAAAAAAAAAAAAGAAGAAAAGGTAAAATCAGTCGCCTTTGTCTCTCACACATGCACTAACCAATTCCCAGCACACACACTCAGGTCTTAGAGGTCCCCAAAGAAAGAGCTGCATGTTAGTGGTGCTCACGTACCCTGCTGAGCCGCCTGCGCCGCGGCAGAGCCACAGTGAGCGCCGACTGGTTGTACTTGATGTAGTGGAACCTGGCCGGGGATGTCGGGCACAGGCAGGAGCTCAGCGTGTGTGTCTGCGTTCCTTCATACGACCCGTCCACAGTCAACGCAAACTTTCTCTCTGAAGCAAAGGTGTTCAAACTTAAGCTCTTCAAAAAATGCGGATAATTTGTTTGCAAAGTAATGTAATATATGCTATCCTGAAGTAAGGACATCACTTTGATACCCAGATTATAGGAGGACTAAATAGACTGCTTTATCTGAGGGTTTCAGTTTTAGGGATGGTGTATAGAACGTGCCATATAGCGACTGTTGGTATAGCACCACTGCACACACAGATACATATGATAGCAGAGACTACAGCTCTGTTCATTAGGTAATGATTCACAGACAATAAGTGTTTGGGGGGACACTCTCTTCTGAAAGTCTGAAATGTGCAAAATACTTTGTTATTACACCAGAATAATGTTTGAGTATTACATACTGTCTTATTGCTGAGATACTTTGAAAATTTTGGACTTTTGGAAGAAACACAGGTTTTTTTTCTATCAGACCACAGTTCCCTTTGGTATCAGTTAAATCTCAGTGCCTCTATCATCCTTCTCTTTCCTTCAACCTGTAATATTTCTTTTGAAATATTTCTAGCACTTACAAAAAAGTGTCTGGTGGTTTTTTCCTTTCATGCAAAAAGCGTCAGATACGTTATGTTGAAGTAATTTAAAATGGTCTTTATGTAGAAAGATATCAACCAACAAGGTTCAAGGTAACATACACTCTGTAAAGCTATACACTCCAAAGTATATAGTCAGCCTTCAAAAGAATTGCTCAAGCGTTTTCAGTCACATCTAGCAAACTTTTTCTCTGAACTCAACTGGATCATCTAGGTGCTTAGGTAGTGCACTGGATTGGGGTCATCATGAGATGTCAGTACATGTCCCAACTTTAAAAATTGCATGGGAGGCACACAGTTCCACAAGTATGGGCTTGAAATGGCAGTGATGCACTGCTTTAGGTGTGCAGCAAATGTCTTTGTTAATATATTGTGTCTTGTGTTTCACCCAGTGGCATATCTTATAATGTTATAGCTAAAGAAATTCTATGAATTTAGATAGCAAAATGGGCCCAATTCTCATTCCGCCCATTATTTTGTCCCAGAATCCAGAAACAACAGGAGTTAGCTTCAGTTTAGGACCCAAAAAAACTCAATTTCTTGCACAACTGCTTTGGAAAATTGTAAGTATCTGGCAAGTTGTCACTGCAGAGAAAAATATTTTTTGAGGAAATTAGACCACATGTTGATCTCACCATATTCAGGAAAAATCTGTATATTTTTGATCAACTACAGCCACCTCCACAGGCCACTGGTATCAGTGAGATTTTGTCTTGCATCCTAAATAATTTTAAAACCAGCATGCTCAAGTGTAAAACAATGAGTGCTTCTGCCACTAAGTGGCAACCTGATTTGCTCCATAAGTCAGTGAAAGGCTCACCCATAGTGTCCTTCCTCAGCCTCCCGTCGTTCACCTGCACATCCAAACAGGAAACCTCACGGGACTGTAAGAGACAACAGAGGCAAGAGACAAAGGCATTCACTGTCAGCAGAGTTCAACCTCATCCAGTCCACTGGGCACATGCCCGCAGGGTCCTGGGGCATACGCCTCAGGGAAGGGATGGTGCCAGCCTGTAACCCCACAACCAGGTCTAAGGGGGTGGGATTGGACTTCCCATGGGAAATAACAGAATGCATAGAGATGAGGGAAGAGAAGGGATCTGCTTGCTCTGCCTGCAGGAACAGCCCTGCAAGGGCCTGGGGGAGGATCAGCCACAAGAGAAGGCTCTCCAAACAGGGTGCCCAGCCCTCCCTGGGCAGAGAGAGGGATGTCATACCTCTGAGCCCAGCTCAGTTTAGGCAGAGGCAAGTGCTGGCAGCAGCACACAGCCTTCACCACTTTAACCTCTCCCAGCACGAGTCACGAGTTGGAACCACATGGGAAAGCCAATACCAACACCAGCTTTAGGCTGTGTCTGTTGGTCTTGGTCAATGCCTCCATGCCAGCACAATGGCCTGGCACCTTTAACACCAGCTTTCCAACAAGCATTCCTACACAGCAGGGAAAAGGACAACGAAATAAAAATTACCACTAGAACTCCATTAGTAATAATGTTTTCAGGAGGATCTGGACTGAAAGACAAAATGGAAAACAATCAATTCAAAACCAGCATGTTCTTATTTTTCTCTTTTTCTGACTGTTCTTTAAGTATTATTTCATTATCTTTATAAGTCCGTCTTTGGACAGGCAGTGCGTATAAACAGAATTAGAAATTCCACATGAATATTCAATCCAGTTTGCCTCTCGCAGGTTAGAGTCTGAACTTGACAACATTTGTGGAAATCCACCAAACAGAGGAGTTCCTCACTGTATCAGACAGGATCATTTTCTGACACAGAGAAGATAATTTACACAGGGATGGCATAATCACACTATTGCCCAAAATTGTTCAGTTCAAACCTGTGGAATGAGGGCTAAAAAGCTGCTGAATTCATCCAACATGCCGTTTTAAAAAGGGGAAAACATTACCATTTGCCTTAAAAATCAGCAGCATTAGGACTGATCTACATGTTTATTCTCTCTATTAACTGTACAGTCAGCAAAGAAACAGAGAAAAAACAATTTCTTATGACTGTGCAGACATCTGGGATCCTACAGTAAGGAAAAGAAGGGAAACTTAAGACTTCCTCCTATGTAGAATGTGTCCTTCAGCTTAGTGAGCAGCTGCTATCGGAGGTATCTCTATGCTCCCACCAGCACCTGTTGCTTGCTTCTCTGTGTGTCTGGATGCCCAGTGCAGATGCATGCATACCATGCACCATCACGTATTCCTTCTACATTAAACACTCTACCCAAAGTTACCTTCTGTTTTATTCAGAAGTCAGCAGTGATAGGGGCCTGCAAGTGTGAACTGATTTGTAGCAGTAACCTTGTGTTTCTATCTTACACTTCCGGCTATTTCATCTTACGCACCTGCTCTCCATTGTGAATTCAACCTCCAACTCCTCTTTTCCCTGCGAAAGAAAATTAAGACAGTCACCAAAGCTTTGTCCCTTGTGAAGGGAGATACCATACAGTAATCTGTGCCCTTCAGGGGGCTCTATAAACCAGTGTCCACCTTTTGTTGCTGCGCATGCCACGGACCTAATTCCCTTCATATTGTATCTGTTATATTTCTAGTATCACATACGTCTAGCATCTTATCCATTAATTTAGCAGACTCCTAGTGTAGGCCTTGCAGGACAAGTGGAATGGATACTGCAGGGCCTCTTGGTAGCTGGTCCCTCCTACACCCTCTTGGTGTGCTCTCCACACAAGCATATTCTCACTTGACCAAACCCTCTTTGCTTTGTCCACGGATCTTCTCTGTACCTGTGGATTCAGCTGGAAACTTAGCTGAATGTTTTCTCCAAGCTGGATTTTGGAGACATCAAAGAAAACAGTGAGGAGATGGTCATCTTCAGTTACTTTGTCCTCATCACAAACTTTAAGCTCCAGAATGTTCTGGGGGGAAAAATAAATACGAAAGATTTAACAAATATGCTACAGATATTTCATTTTAGTTGAAGAACCTTGGGTAAGAATGAAAAAATAGAAATATTGCAGTTGCTCTCTGTGTTCTCTATTGACTATGCAGGCAAATACAGTCTTATCAAACCATCAGAATCTAAATAAGTAGAGAAATTGAGTGTGAGTACTTCACAAGGGATCTCAGAAAGACCTGCAGAGTTGAAGGACTATGTGGTATGTTTGATATCTGGTGAGAATAGCTGTTGGAGGTGTCTGTATTCTTACCTTAACCTGGCTCTGGATCGTGAAGTGGAAGGTCTCATTCCATGTCGGGTTCTTGCTGTTCTGGACAGTCTTGGTGCGGAAATGCTGCACTGAAGCTGTTGGCAGGCTCAGGCTCACGTAGCAATCAGACTGACTTACTGTTGAAGACAGGGAAAGCAGGAAAGCAATGGACCAATGAAACAAACTAGTCCCCTGCAAGGTGGACATTTTTAAACTCTGTACACAAAGCAACACACAGAATTCAGGTGTGGCTCTAGCTAAGATACCATCAAGCTGCTGCTAGACAACCATCTTGCTTTACTGGTGTGAAAGCCTGTCATTATGCTCTTCTTGAGAACTACTCTTTTTTCAGTCCTGGGGGGAAAAAATAAACATTCAAAATAGACAGTTGTGTTGCTGAAGAGACATCCATACACATAGGGGCACATACACACAGTGACCTCACAGGGCTGGCCACTGTGGGCATTAGCAGCTGTGACAGGAGCTGCACATGGACAGAGCCCAGCTCCTACACTCTGGTCTTCCACAGGTAAGCATGAACATGCCTTTATATGTCTCTAGTAGCTGTAGCTGTAAGTTCTGTCTTGTCTAGTTCTGGGCATCCCTTCTTTCCTCTAGGACCTCTGGCTGCCAGTGTAAAGGAGACAAGAGCTTGTTGCATTCAAGGTTCCCATGAAGCCAAATTCCTGCCACAGAAGGAAAATCTTCTGCCAAGGCATCTGATTTCAGTCTGCTTTCTTCCCTTATGAAAGTTAAAAAAGGAAACACTCAACAACAGAGTTTTTAAAAAAAAATATAATAAAAAAAAATTCAAGAAGAGAAGATTAATCACCTGTGGAGATGAAATTATTGAATATTATTGAATTATTGAAAATTCTTATAATCTTCTTCACAGAAGATTATAAGAAAAGCATTGAAATGTTGAACAGTTTGATGGAGAACACTTGCTTTGAGAAGCAGCAGTACTGGGGCAGAGTTTTCAGCAATAAAGCTGTAAAGAAAAAGGTATTGCTTAATGTCACTATTTTCACTTCCATCTCTGTGCCTCAGCCAGAGTGGCAAAAGTATTTGCAACACTTCATGTACAGGTGGAAGCTTGTCTGTGCTTCCCAGCACAGAGTGAGCTGACATTGCTTCTTTGCAAAAAATTGCATTGCTCTGCTGTTTCCATTCAAAGAGTGTTCAGGCCATAAAGTTCGCCTATTAATTCTAATGTTTCCAGATGTAGGAAGGGGGGTTTTAGTGTTTTTATTTTCCTTTCTCAGCTGAAGTGGCCAGTTGTAAAGTGTGGCTTCCCACTTGAACTCCACTGTAGGAGCTTTTAGTAGAAAGGAGTGGTTAGCAGCAGTCTGCAGGGCTTGCATCATCAACAAGCACTTTCATTCTGAGGTCAGAATAATCTACTGGCAAATACATTTGTCATCATTATTAGGAAATAAAAAAGCACATATGAATCATTAGATTAACAATCTTGTGGACCCACACTCAAAAGTCAGAGATGGTCACCCTACAGAACATGATCTCTTAGTTAGGGATGACAGCCTACACAAGCACTAAAGATAGCATGGGGAGCATTGCCATAAATGCCAATCCTATTAGTAGAATTGTATTTCCTCTTTTTGTATTGCCATGTACTCAAGCATTCCTACCATTGCATAGCAGACACACCTTCACCTGAACAGCATCTGAATAGGCCTAAATCTTGTCACACAATTTTACTGGCAGACTTGGCTTTGGGAGACACAAAATAATTGACTTGGCCCATTATTGACTCCCCATGTGTAAATCAAGAATTAACAAAATCAGCCTCCCCAACTTCTCTGAGGCTTAAGTCATCTTTTCTGAGTAACTCTGAATGAAAGAAGAGTAACTTTGACTGATAAAGTAGTCATCATATATTCAAGATATATTATTTCAAAAAAGCATCAAAGCACATAGAAATCAGATGAGCTTCTAACAATTCTAATAGCTCCCAAAATTCTATGTGCACACAAGAAATGTCCCTATAAAAACCTTTTTTTGCCTCTTGGGAAGCCCGGACTGATATTAGCACAGATTGCTGTGCGCTCTTGTTGCCTCTAGGAGAAGGATCAGAAGAACCCAAGTGGGTAAGTCTACAGGTGAACCACAGTTTATTTCATTGACATTACCCAATTAGTAATACATGCTCTGACTTCATCTGTTGCAAAGAACACAACATTATTTTGAAACTCCATCAATTATTTTTTGTCTGTAAGTGGTCACTGCTGCTACTGCACTGCATCATCCACCTTTAAGAAATAACTACCTGTCACAGAGCAGAACCCTGACTTCTCATTTAGATTTCTGACTTTCTCTGGGAGAATTCTGACAGCCAGTAAACAAGAATGCTTCCCTCTTCCCATCCGCAAAAGGTGTTTGGTGATGCCCTTTGTGCTTCACAAGTGTCCTCTTGTTTGTAAATTATTTTCCAGGTGTTAAGAGGGAGGCATTTACAACGCCCAGAAACTTTTTTCACACATCTCGGATACCTCAGGCTGGTGTTCTGCCTGACCACCTCCAGGCAGAAGTGGGTGTGTGAGAAATGGCGCTCCACAGCCTATCCTGTGCCCCGCCTGGTGGGTCTCACTGCAATATCCCTCTGCCTTTGCACGTGCACGTACACGGCTCCCACTGCCAGCCACGTGTGAACAAACTCCCATCACCCTGGTATGTAAGGCTAACCGATGCCTAACTACACCAACTAGACTTCCACAGGATACACACAGCACAGCATCACACCAGTGACCTGTTGGGTCCCTCCCCTCCACCATGACACGTTGACAGCTGTCAAACATGCTTGGGATGGCAGCCATAGTATTCCTGTGGGGCAATATCCGGCCAAAAGCAGGTGTGGCAGCAGGTACTTATGAAAGCACTGTCTCCCCGTCCAGTTATTACACTAAGCGTCTAATTATCTTCCAGGATAATAGCAGGCAGAACTGGATCTTAATTGTGCTTTACCATTAGGAAGCATTACAACAACATGACCCATGCTAAAAAACACCATAGCCACAGCCCCATGCTGCATCCCAAACAGCGGGACACCTACTCATCTGGCTTGAACTGAAATATCTTCTGCTTGATAGAGAGCTTGAATACAAGCAGGGCTCAACCAAATGTTTTCATTTTAATTCCATCTCCTTTTTTGATGTTAACAGCTGCAAGCTTCAGCCTGCCTGTAACCTGGGCAGAAGCCTCAAACAACCTCCTCATGGAGTGCATTTAGCGCCTCACTGTTTCTGGGAGGTAGATTTTTTCATGACACTTCTGGTATTTTTTTTCTTATTGTGCTGAAAGAACCTAAACCAAGAAAGGGTCTCAAACATGCTCTATTTGCCCAGAACATCTCCTTGACCTGGTCTCCCTGCACTCCAGCCAAGTCACAAAATATAAGCTATCAACAGCAGTTGAGAGGAGCATTTTTCTTCTTTTTCCCGCACTTCATAGCTGAGTAGGTATCTCACTGAGTGCAAGGGGACAAGTCAGGGTCGCTCTCTTCTAGAGGGCAAAATATTAAATAATTGATGTCATTGAAACTTTTAATATTATTTTTTAAATAAGAATGTGGGCTACTTCTGTGGCCTTCCAGAAGGCAATTTACAGGCAGGCTATCAGAATTCGTTCTGTCCAAGGAGATCAGTTCCTGTCCCCAGGGAGCATTCAGTATTCACCTTCTAATAGTAAACTACAAGAAAAAGCTTTCACACTTTCTCCCACCCTGCTCTTCAATCTGGGTGGAGCACCCTACAGGTATCCCTAAAACTGTATTTATGTAATCTCATTTACATCCCTCCTTAAAACACCATTTTGTTGTGATGTTGCTAAACAACCTTCCTCGTTTGCCTTTATCAGTCCACATCCTGTGATTTTATGAACATATTTCTTGCAGCACCTAGAACAATAGGCTGTTGGTGTGTAGTTGCAACTGCTTAAATGGTGAAGTAAGCAATAAATAACAAAGAAACAATAACAACAGTGCAAGAACAGAACACCAGAGGAAGTCTGCATGTTCCTGCAATAAGTATTGTGGTGGAACATAGCTCCTCAAACAATAATGTATTTCACTGACTATATTTTTTTCCTGGATCTCAAGGGACTTTCACATGAATTTATATGTGGCAGAATTGATACTGCAATTCTGTAAAAAAAAAGTTTTGTTGAAAATATAAAACATATTTAATTATTTTATAAAATATAATACCCGATTTTGTCTTATATAAAAAAATCCAAAATTTGAAGTTTCCAAAATTAAAAAAGATAGTTTAATAAAAGATCTCTAAAAGCTTTTAAAAATCATTTTCTTACTAAGAAAATGATGATGAATATTTTTTACTCTATACTGGTCAGGGTCCACTTAGGGGTCTTGGGCATTTTCAGAAAGCAGAGAATGATGACTGAAAATATCTGAACTTAGTATCCCCATTCAGTGGCCTACTTTCACATTGTTAGCACTCTGTTTCCTTGCTTTTCCATTTGTTAAATCCGCTTAAAGACTTGATTTCTCTGCAGCATCTTGGTTTTTAGTCCTTTTGCCCACTTTTTTTGGGAAAGACCTTTCCTTTATCAAGAATGGACATCATGCATCACATTTATAGATGAGCGTCTAAGGAGAGTATAAGAGGGAAAACATCATTTAATGCTCTCTCAGCCCTCACAATTTAAGATACAGAGACTTCCTGAGCCTACTTTAACTGGATTCCTTTTTTCTTCTATGTCCAGACTCTGCCTGCAACCTGCATAAACTTTGGCATTCATGATCTCCTGCCATGGGGAATGAACCGCACATGCTGTAAAAAACCATGTCCTTCTGTTTGTTCCACAGCTATGGTAGTTGCCCAAGGTCAGCAGCTGATCTTGAAATTTGAAAAATCTCAGCAGACAAAGCTTTGTTTTTAAGGGTGGGTTGGACTGATGCACATCCAAATCTTACCCCATTAGGGAATCAGGTTCCTTGTGGAGAACACACCCAAATCTGGGAACTGGCAAGCAATCACAGGTCCAGGGATATCAAGAAGCCCATTGTGCGTGATGAGCATGTGGGTGTGTTCAGTGAGAAAGGCAATGTGAAGAACACAAACAAGGCACTAAATTCACATGTGTTATCAATGATATCAGATATGCATTAGCACACAAGTGGAAATTAGTGTTATCAATTACACACTGAGTGATCAGTGGGAAGGGTGCATTAAAAAGATTTGGGGTTTAAAAAGCATAATGAAACTTTCAATTGTTTCAGTTAAAAATATTCTCTAATGGACTGAACTCCTATTAAAGGTCTTTTACTGTCTATTCCAAAAGAGATGTTAGTGAGGTTTTGAGATTCTCTTGTTATGGATTAATTTTCCCATCTCTATTACTTGGAAAATGGAGCAGATAGACCAATAATAAAGTTAACCTGCCTCACCAGGTTGGGAGACCTTTTAAACGCTAGATGAGGATTAAAGTGATCTGAAAACTACAGAAACCTAGTGCAAGATTAGGCACAATTGGCAAGCGATAGAAGAAGCCAATTTAAAATGTCAGAAATTGGTAAGGTGAATGAAAAATAGGTGACACTTGACAGCTTATTCTATCTATAAAAGTTTGCAGGAAAGAGAAAGTAATAAAAACAGGGCTGAGAAAAGAGAAAAGGAAGAATGAGAAAAAAATTCAGTGTTAGGAAAATGGTCCTATACAGCAGTCTACTTTGCTGGTGATGGAGGACATGTGCAGCTGAGTTTGTAAGCCTGTGTCAAGCTATTCTCTAGGAAACTGTAAAGATGACTGAATCAGCTCAACAATACTCCCCTGGTTTTACACAAACCAGCAAAATTTTGTTTGCATTTTTTTATCTCAAGACTCCCATTTTGCTGCTTTTCAGTGGAAGTCCTATAAAGTTATGAACATTCAATTTGCACTAGCTTTTACACTGAGAAAAGTTAAGCAGAGGTTAAACAAATTCATTTAAACTCCAGAAATATAGGTTTATTTTATATGCTAAGGAGCCTGTCATTGAAATCTGTGACTTCTATAAGTCTGGCTGCACAGAAAAATATGTCCTCAAACAGTTTAAAAACAAATCTTTCTAATAAATACAGCTGACAAATTTCACACTCAGTAAAATTAAATGTTACTGGAAAAAAGCAACTGTCAGTCAAAACTAGATTTAACATTTAAACATAAGCAAGGCAGTGCTCCCTGACTTGTATGATTTTCTTTTCCTACATGATGACAACAAGTATAGCATCTACCTTTTGCAAGTGTTTGTCCTGGGTTTTCTGTGCAAAATTTTTTCCCCTCCAAAATCACCTCTGTCACACAAACTGCTCCTTTGAAAGCTCTGTGGGCTGGTGGGACAAGGCTTTGGCTGGGAAAGCAGAAAAGGCTGAGCATTTCACTACTTGTCCCATGCTCTAGAAACTTTCTTATTTTGAATAGGACAGCATCAAAACATAATAAACCCCATTCAGAAAAAGACAGTTTAAAGACGAAACTAAAAAGCATTGACTTAGATGAGAAAAAGGTCCAGAGGAAGGAACTTTGGTAGCTCATTGTCATGCAGATGTTTTAATAGAACATTATTATCTAGGGAGATATCAAAGGGTTGCAATGTTTCCACACTTCTTTTTTTCAGTTCAGTGTGCATGTTTGTACATTCAAATAGGTTTTAGCTGTAGGAAGGGATTTCTCTCCAGACTGTAACTGAGCTTCAAATATGCTTTCCATGCTGTAGAAGTAGTTCAGTGAGAAGGTTCATATGGATTCTTCTTCTCCATACATTCATCAATAACAAAACATCTCACTGCTCTTCACTAAAAATCAGAGTGAGAACCTCTTCTTCACATACCTTTGGTCTCTCGACAAACTGTTGCAGAACTTGAAGCAAATAATGTTGGAAAGGCACAGAAATATCTTGTCCTGGATTTTTTAAGTGAACAACTTTAGCTTGGTCCTGCTCATATAGAAACTTCCTGCATTCAGACCTTTTTATGTGTATAAATTAACATATGCAAGACAATCAGCCATCTTCTCAGAGAGGAGGAGGTGGTTGTCATTCAGGCCATTTTTTTAAATGTTTTGTAGTTCAGATACTTATGGGCCATTAACAAGTATTTGCATAACTATAATTCCTGGGCAGTTTGTAAAAGTATTTAAGAATAGAAAAAGCTAACTTTGAGCCATGCATATTGCTGAATTAAATTCGATAATCCATAAGAGATGCCAAGTTTGCAGTCCTGAGCTCACATCAAGTATTCTTTGATAGGTCCTGGGTTACACAAAGTGGACAGTACTGTAAGAAGGAACCATGGAAAGAAAGTTCTTATTGCAGTCTTTCCTGTGAATAAAAGAACATTTATTTTCAGATTCAGATGTGAAGTATTATTTGCAATCTGTGCATATATGTTCTGCATTACAACTGGTGGCTAGACTTCAGTGCTATATTGACAAAGATATATGGAAAAACAATGTCTTCTGTGTTACCTCACCTTCAGCATACCAGGATCACACATCTTCTATCTCTCTCCTTTTAAATATAGTCTGTAGTGTTGGTGATGCTTGACATATTCAGAGTAGTTTTAGAAGCATGAGGGGTACAGCAAAGATACTCACACAAGTCTGCTTTCCTGGCATTTTTCATCTGTATGATTTTTACAGTGAGCAAGTTGCATGGAGACGGTTCTGTCTGTTGAACAGCACACAAAATGCATGGGGTGAGGATGCAAAAAGGAAGAACAGAAGCATAGTCAGAGATAGAACTCAATTAAGTGTTTCAGTTCCAACCAACAAAAGCATTTCTAAACTGAGGTTCCTCCTTGTGCATTGACTTTTTCCCAGAAGGTTTGTAGCCAGGTGTGACTGCAGACCAGCCCTCTGACATTCTCCATTTTCCAGTCTGAGGACACTTATGGTAACCTTCAGCCTGAGATATCTGACTCTTACAACCCAATCTCATAGAAAGGTGTGACAGAGAACCTTGCTGCGCTATTAATACAGCTGACACACATCTTGGTCTGAGAAAATTCACAGGATGTCATATCTATCCATTATATTTCACAACAAACAGCAAACAATCTATCAGGGCAGGAATTAGTAATGATATCATGATGTAATGATGCTGCTCATCAGTTGATTTATAGCTATATAATTACATTCTTATGTCTGATATAGAGCAGTGCTGGCTTCTAAAAAATGGGGGCATGGAAAAGGCCTTCCAGAGACCTAATCCAAACTTCTCAGGAGGAGTGAGTGAAAGCCGCAACTCTGTAATTACTTCGCTGTGAATAATTCAGCTCACTCAATCTTCCTTTAAGCAAAACTCTCAGAAATGTACCAAAATAAATATTTTCAGCTTTCCAGTACTTAAAGGGGTCTTATAAACAAGAGGGAGAGTGACTTTTTACACAGCTAGTTATAGGATGAGAAGGAATGGTTTTAAACTAAAAAAGAAGAGGTTTAGACCAGATATTAGAAAGAAATTCTTTGCTCTGGAACATGTTGCCCAGAGGAGTTGTGGATGACCCATCCTAGAAGTGTTCAAAGCCAGGTTGGATGGGGCCTTGAGCAACCTGGGATAGTGGGTGATATCCCTGCCCCTGGGGATGGGGTTGGAGCTGGGTGATTTTTAAGGTTCCTTCCAACCCAAGCCTTATGATTTTGGGAAACAACCTAAAAGTGGTTACCAAAAGACATTTAACAAACCTGTGAGGAAACAGATTTGATTTTGTCATCCTCTCATCTTAAGCAAGGATCAGACAAAATGTGGTACTTAATATGTAGGAGCTGAAATTGAGGTACTTTTTTCCCTAGATAATCATCCTTCTTAAAGGAATAAAAGGAGGAAAAATTACACACTTAATGCTCTAAATTACAAAAAAAAAAAAACCAAAACAAACCAACCAACCAAAAAAACCCTGACCAAACAACTACAACAAAACCGCACCAAAAATCCCACCAACGACAGAAAAACCAACCCCAAAAACCCTCCAACAAAACCACACCAAAAGCCAAGAGGAAAGAACAAAACTGAGTAGTGATGCAACAAACACATGTAAGAGAGTTCATGCACACTACCTACAGAGCAGGGAGTACCACTGCAACAAATACATAAACTGGTACATAACAATACATTACTATTCATTCCCTCATGTCCCAAAACTGCCTCAATTTTTGAGAGCTATATATAACATCTCATATAATATTAGTTTCCTTACTTTCCCTATGCATCCATTGACATTAGCAATAATTCTTTATTTTTCCTCAGTGTGTTGTTTTGCCTAACCCTGTTAGGTGGAAGAAAAAAGGTATCTTTTTTTTAATTAACTGGGAATTTACAAAATAGTAAACTACTACATCATTGAAGTTTTTGCATTCCTGAAGGCCGAAATACAAAGTAGTCACAAAACCCAGTCAGAAAGAAACCCCGTTTTGCTCTCAGCCTCAGTGCTCAGGATAATTCTCAGAGCTGAAGGTACAAGAGGTGAAACATTCCCTCCTACAGCAGGTCCCCCTCTGCCCCCAAGGGCAGCCTGCTCAGCTCCTTGCAGAGCCTCCTCTTCCCTTTTCTTACCTGGCTCTTGCTGTAGAACAGCCCCATCGTGGTCTTCTCCCCGTCTGAGCCAGGTGTGAAACGGTAGTGGATGTGTCCGGAGGAGTCTCAGGGAGGCAGCTCCTTGTGCTTTAAGCGGCCAGGAGCCGGCAGGCAGGTGTGTGAGCGCCTGACTCAGCGCAGCCTCACCCCGCCACCACCACTTGGGCAATCCCCAGCTCCTCCTCCTCTTCCTCCTCCTCTCTGCCCGGGAGCTGAACACGGGCTGCACACCTGCACCGAAACACCTGGCTCTGGCACTGCAGAAGGATGGTCTCTGCCCTTGTAGCTAGAGGGGAATGAAGACTGAAAAGTGATCTTCCCTTCAAGATTATAGACACTGAATAAGTGTTTTACACTTTTAAGCATCCTCATCACTTTTTGAGGAGGCGACAATGCTCTTTGCCCACAGGTGAGCTGTCAAACTGCAGTCCCTTGAGGGGAGGTGACTGGCAGGATCCAGAGACCATCTGGCTGCCCAGGACGTCTTTGGCCAAGGGCATCCAAACAGACCAATGTGAATACAAAAGCTTTTTTATAGCTTTCATTTGTTTTAGGGAATCCATGTTCTTTGCTTAAAGACACATCTGAAGGAAATTTTGCCATCCCATCTCGCCTTCCATTTTGCTCTAGTCAGGCAGTATATTGTCTTTCAGCCAAACAGATATTGCAGTGACAAATGTTGCATGAAACAATTCCCAAGTCACCTGTTGAACCTGTGAGAGTTTCCCCTGTAAAGAAAATGCTTTAGAAGCTCTCTCACTTTCTTAAAAATTTTGTTGTTTTGTCCATCTAAATTAAGATACTTCAGTGAGCGACCTCTAAGAGGATAGATTTGGGAGGATGCAATTAATGTTGAAATCAATGTTAATTACTCCTCACATTCTCACATACTCTAGGTCTTCACATTTATAAGACTTCACTGCATGCTACACTACACAGTATGTGAGGCAGTCTCTGCCTCATTGAGGGAGTGCACAAAATTAGTACACGAGAAGTAAAAAAAAGGAAGTTTAGGTTTTTGTTTTGCCTTTTTAAAATCATCTTTGCTGTTATAAAAATTAACAGATCAACTTCAAAATAATCTCATTTCACTTTACAATTAACTGAGAACCCATTGAATTAGATAACTTCAATGACATGAAATAATTTTAATTTCCTAAAATATTTGGCACTTTAAGGCATTCTAACCTAAGATCTAGATCCAACAAATGTCACCCAGACAAGCTTTGAACACATTAAGGATAGGTGACTAACAGATCACAAGAAGCAGTAGTCAAAGGAAGGTAACACAAAAGGAAAATATTCCTAGAGAGATGGCAAAAGCTCAGTTACAAGCCTGCATATTTTATCAGTCATCTTGAATATCTTGACATTAAATATATATATATATATATATGAACAATCACTCTTGGTACTCTGTTTCAAAAAGACAATACTGAAACACTGGGGAAACTGAAGAGCTTCTGAGTAGTAGGAGGTCTCAGTGAGGGAAAGGCAGGTTTCATGTCAGCCAGCAGGGCACAAAAGAGCAGCATTAGTCAGGCTTAGGCTGCATATTGCACCTACCTGGCTTTTTTCCATCCCATAGTTGAGCAGGTTTCCCCTGTGAAACAGACTGAAACATCCTCCATCCTACTCTCTTTAATTTCCAGCAAAAATGTCTAGGGAATCATGATAATAAACCCAAAGATATTCTAGAAAGGACCCAGAAGCAGCCCATGAAGTAGCTATTCTAGTGTATTGAAGCAGAACCATCATTACAGTTGCCTCACACATGGAGGGACAATAATCTAGATTTAAACATACAATATTGTACCTGAAAACAGGATTACACCATGCTCTTTCAAGAGTTTCAGGTATATGAACACAATGAACATGATCATAAGTGAAAAACATTGCCCACTCTTCCTCCTCCTCCACCCAAACTGCTCTTAGATGTCCCATCAGCTAGTTATTTTTCAGGAAAAAAATCAAAGAATCCTTTTCTACAATTCATTACCTAGAATTTCATTCCATACAAAAAAAATTGTCACTTCTGATGATAGTCAAGACTGTCCTCATCTCAACACTAGCTTTGCCTGTGGACAGTCTGAATTTTCTCACAACAGCAGGAGTCTTTTATTAACAAAAGGAAGATAATCCAAAACACTTTCTGAGCTCCTGTGACTAATCGCTTCATGAATCACAGCTTCACAGCACAAGGCTGATGTTGTGAAAGACTGAGCTTGTGATCTGCCTGTTGGAGGCTTGTGACAGGAGTCTTTGGCTTCTGCCCCCCAGTCTACTATCCCCCAGAAGACCTCTAGGATTTTTGATAATGAGAAACCAGTATCTCAGAACGATCTCTGCAAAGACCTTTTGCCTGTAAATGTAGAACAGGTGTGATAGGTATGTCTGGAAAGGATCCCAAAAGGGTCTCTTGCATTGCCCTGTTCTGTGCAAACAGCTAGCAGCTACTTCCCATCTTATGAAACAGTGGGAGAAATCAGGAACAGTAAAGGCAGGTAAAGATGAGTGAGACAGGACAGTCAGCAGAAATTCCAAGAGAAAAGTGAAGGAAAGTTGAGCAACACGTCTACTACTTAGGCTGAATATAAGTGGTTCTGGGAACAGCAGCTCAGAGAGGATACGTTTGAGCTCCTGAAACAAAGATTATGTAATTCAGGGGTAATTTTTTATTGATGGTGAAAACTATAAATTTTAACAACACTAATACTAATTTCAGAAACTTATTTTCAAAGACTTGTGAAGACAAATAAAAGTCTCATCACAGACAGACAATCAAATCAGAGATGACAAGCTTCAGTAATTAAATAAGCAAGACCAGCACAATGGATTAGTTATTTACTAAAGAAATTCCAGGTCAAGGGATTGTTGTTCTGCCACACAGAAAACACACCATATAAATACTATTTTGATACTAATTTTAATGTGCCACATAATTCAATATTATCTTGCAAATATTATAATAATTTATATTGAATATATATAACAATTAGTAAAGTAACTTGGAAACAAAACTAAAAATAAATTTGCTGCTTTGAAGTTTGTTTCAGATTAAACCACTGGTAAATTCCAATCTGTCTGAAGAGTCATGTAAATAGGGTGGAGTCCAGAATGTCCTTAGGATGATGTGATTTCCACTGCAAGTATCACTGAGAAGAATCAAACATCTTGACCTCACCAAACCATAGACAACCCAAGAAATGCCACATGAAAGACTGAAGATAGTGTGTGGTGGCTAATAATTCCGCTGCTTCCTCCGTGCCACAGCCAAGCGCAAGGCCTGAATAATCAACTTCTCATTGTTCAGGACATTGTAATCAGTCAGTTTCACCAGTTTGTCAAAATTGTCTTCACTGAAACACACCTCTCTTGTAGTAAATGGGGAAAGGATGCTGGAGACATCCACTTTGCCTTCAGCCATCTCTTCAGGACTCCTTTCCACACCTAAGGGGACAAACCACAGGGAGATGCACCAATAAGGTTTTATTGTAGTATGTGGCTCCTATCAGTATTTACACAATTACAGGTAGAAAGGGGAGACTTGGAAGGAAAGATATAATTTGTCAGAGGCAAATAAAAGTACTGTGCTAGTAGCACTGTATTCTTCAGCATCTTCTGGATCAAGCCTCTGACCAAATATGATTTTACCTCATTTGACATTTACATCACTCTAGCCAGGTTGAAGTTGGAACAACATTAGCAGCAGCATTGCTAGACCACTACTAGGACAACATAGTCTTTTTTAACCAAACTAGAAAAACACAAGCAAAAAGGAAACGAGATACTCTTGTACCAGATAAAATAATAGCCACCTCACTGAAAGTTCAGGAGAAATTACTGCACTCAGACAAAGGACATCATCCAATCAAAACCACAGATCTCTGTCTACACGGGTCTCAGTCTGGGAGATTACTTTTAAATGTGTGAAAAAAACTTGAACAAATGGGCTTCACACCAAAACCAGCAGAAGGTTTTTCCTCATCTTTCTTTGCAAGCAGCAGTGCATGACAACTCCATGCCTGTAGAGTAAAACATCTTGTGTTAAGAACCCACCCCTCATGGTGTACATATACTGGAATTTTTGCCTTCATACTATCTCCAGTAGTTCCAGTGAAATAAGTGTCTATATTCATCTCAAGTGCTTTAAGAAAGATTCTGAAGTTCACATAATTCAGACGTACTGACACAGTTATTTTTGTCAGTGATGAGACTTATGCTGGCATTGGAAAGGTCAGAGATGACAGTGAGACATTAGATATGAAATGGAAAGAATTCATAAGGAAAACATTTTATTAAAATTGCTATTACAGATTACTCACCAGGAGATTTATATTTCTTGAAGGTGTCATTTACTAGGGGAAAAAAAAGCACTGTTGGAGCTTGTGGACTGTCAGCCTCTTCAAACACATAGCACTCCTTCAAGTTTTCCCTGTCTTCCTCACTTATCTCAATTTTGGGAAATGGAATTTCTTGCTCTGAGAAGTACTTCGCAATCTGATCCAGAGGCTGGATAAATTAAAAAAGACATATATAAAATTATTGCAAACAGTCAAAACTGATCCAGAGACCTGTGTATTTTAAACTCCAGCAGCTAACAGAAATATTCTAAGGTTTGAATTTTCCTCTGTCAAGACATTAAATTTCACGTGGAAACAATCATAAACACACCAGACATTGCAGTTTATCTTATTTTCCGCATTGCTTTAGGCAAAACAAGAAAACAGTTGCTTTCTCTGAACTTGAAAATTAATCCAAAAGCCACAAATCTGATTTTATAATTACATTTAAATAATTCCCCCATTCAGAAGGGGAAGGTAAAGAAACTGCAAGAATGGAGAAGGAACACATCAGTCCAGATTACTCTGCATCATCTTGACTTCTTCATTATTTATCACTTTCCCAATCTTTCTGTCCTGTGCATAATAGCTTGATAATGACTCCCTATTAACAAATACACTTATCAACATCTTATGACCTCATAAAAAAACTTTACCACCTATATTTACTATAAACCTATATTTATTTTTATATTATCATTATATATGCATCACTAATTATATTATTTCTAATTATTAATCAATCAGGCATTAGCCACTTAGTTTCCCTGAGATTGCTATGAGATATAAAGGCCAAGACACAGGTTTTCACATTTAGTCTGTTAAAATATTGTCAGGACTTTCCATTGCCTTTGTAATTTGTTCAGTACAAGGGAAACCAGTAGCAGAGTTTCAGAACACTCCATCAGTTTATAATATGATCCAGAATATAGTCCATCAGTTTTTCAAAACTCTTGGATCCACTGCAGTGAAGAGTTTGATGTTTTTAAAATGCCTATATCCATCATCATCTTCTAACATCCTTCTTAGTTACTGAGAAATAAATTACCTAACAATCTAAATAATAAATCAGATAATAGTAGTCTAATTTTCATTCCAGTACTGAAAAGTTAAGGGGTTTACCTGACGAGTGCTAGAGACCGAAAAACCATGAAGGAAAAAGATGTCAGATACCATGGCTTTTCTTACCAGTGTTTGGGACCCTCCACTGTAGTTCAAATGCAGGATGACGTCGACCTCCCTATTTGATCTCAGAAGTGGTGGGTAGCTGGTATTAATGAAAAAGCCAGTATCAACCAGGGAGAGCTCACTGTCTGCTGTTTCCATCAGTTTATTTGGGAGGGAGTCTATCACTGTGTCTGAAATATAATTATTTCTCATTACAACAAATAAAACACAAGATTGATTTCTCCTCTGAAGGAAGGCAAAGAATAAAGAATTGAGAATTTTGCCCTCACTCTAGCTGTACTTATTTACACGAGTAAGTGACATGCTACTGCTCTCCTTCTCCCTTCCTGGACACTGCAGGCTGCTTTAGCCCTAGAGGGGAGATCTCTCCTGCTGCCTTAGGCTGAGCTCACTTTATCCACAGGAACACAATCCCCAGACAACCAGATACAATTTCACCCTTTAACACCACCCACCAAAACTGAAATGCTATTCAAATCCAGCTTTCATGTTTTCCATTTGTAAAGGGAGAAGTGGCATTTCAGAAGCCAGTCTCATCTCTTCCTCTGTTAGAAATCCTAAGTGAATTCCACAACCTAAACCTTCCTAGAATATTACTGAAAAACATGCTGGTTTACTGTGCCTTTCCAGGTAGAAAATCCTTCACTCTCCAGGTACTTGTTATGCAGCTGGAAGCCTCTGATAAAATTGGGATACTGTGCAATGGTTGGACGTCCTGTTAAGACATCTCGCAGAGTAGAGGAGAGGACACTCGAGGGAGTGAATAGACACGTGTCTACTTCATAGGGATTCTCAGACAGAAAGGGTTCTTCTGCTGCAAGATGGAAAGAAGAAATTTAAAGTTTAGGATAATTTTTTGAAATAATCCATATTTTTAAAAATGGAGTGACTAATAGCAACAGGTATCACCATCCCCCACTCCAACGGTAAAGCAAACAATGTTATAAGCCCTTAAGGTCTATGCCACCAAATAAAATTCAGCATTATACAGTGAATTAAATGACCAAGCTACCTGCAAGCAGCAGGCTGCCAGGCAGTAAGCACCACCTTCCACTCTAAGCTTCCTCAAATGATGCCCACCTCTACTGTAGCATGTGGTGGAGAGGAGAGAGCAGTCCTAAAATATACAGAAGACCTGTCAATAGGACACCTTCAGAACGCATGTCAGTGTCACCCAGTGGCAACACCAACTAAGCTAGGAGACCCGTCACTATAGGTTCCCTGTGCAATTGACAGCAAGAGCAAGCTTTCTCCGTGGGCAGTTCAGTGGAGAAAAAAAGCCCTCTGAAAGAGCTGTTTTCTCTACCCATGTTATTAGTGGCCAAGGAGGACTGTACCCTAATTTAATAATCTGAAGATGTGTTTTTGATACAGCATGACTTTAGTATGCCTGATGGAGACTGGTTTTGTGTCTGTATGAAAGGTACAGCTTTTACAAAGCTTTTTTTCAATAAGAAGTGAAAGCTAGTTTTAAATCAGGGAGAAAAAAATTCTTAGTTGACAACTCTGCTTTTCTTTCCTCATCTTTTACTCTCTGACTTTGACAGCATTTCTTTATGCATTAGACATCTTCACAGAACATAAGCAAAATATACCAGTGGTGCAAAAAAATTTTAAATCTCACCAATATCTTTTACTCTGTCTCTGGTCCATCTGCACCAGAAATCTTCTGAATCAGCAGCCAAATTCCAGACATACATCACATCTATGGAAAATATACTACTCCACATGCCTGTAACATGAAAGAGGAATAGAAGCTGATTGATGGAGTGGCCTCAGAAGAATCTTAATTGATACATACCTTCAGTTCTTCCCATTGGATACTTCCTTTCTGTCTGTGTGGATACCCTTGCTGGCATAATTTATAAGTATGTCCTTGCTAATGTAAACTCACACCTGCTCAACCTGTCTGCCAATGCCCTCCCAGTGCTGTCCACCACAGACCATGTGCTCACCCATACCAGCTGCCTCTCCAGTAGACCACCTTTCCCCAAGGCAATAGTCACCTTGCATGTAGCAGATCCGGGTTTCTGGGAGCTTCTTTACCATCCTTCCCATAAAGAATTGACTTCCAAAGTGTTCTGCACGAATAGATGCTCCGTATTTCATCAGGCCAACTTCATAAGGAGTGAACTCCAGCCACTCTATGGCAACAGCGGCCAGACCATGAAAAATCAATAACGTGTTAGATAATAGTAAACAGAAGAGTTCCAGGAAGCAAACAATGAGAAAGACCCCGGCTAGCTCATAGCACGCCATTCACCAGCCATGGCTCTATCTGTATTGCCCGCAGTACTGGTGCCGTGAGGTCCTTCCACACTGTGGCTGTCCCAGGCTGTGTTACAGCAACCTCCAGCAAAAAAGCCCCGGTCTGAATGAACCCACAGGCATTCCCTTAACAGAGTTAATCTTACTCCAAAGTATGTGTTGCTCATGCATAACTTGTTTCCTTTAGGGCTCTAGTGACAGAGAGCTTAGCATTCACTTGGTGTCATGTACTTAACTGCTCATGTTAAACAAATACTGCGAAAATTAATAGTAGAGGAAATAGTGATTTGCTGACATTGGACCCAAAAATTCAAAGTTTTTTCTTTAATTGTTCAAAATAAGACCGTGTAGAACCATTATATGGATTTGTTTCATTACAAGGTTTTTGTGACAGGATAAACTGTGACTTTGACATACTCTGTGGTATAACTGTTCCCAGTTTTAGCAAAATAAAGAACTCAAATTCTGAACACGTTTGGAGGTGGGGGTTTTTTGTTTGTTTGGGGTTTTTGGATTTTTTTGTGGGTTTGTTTGGGTTTTTTGGGTTTTTTTGTGGGTTTGTTTGGGTTTTTTGTTTGTTTTTTTGGGTTTTGTTTTGTTTTTCGTTTTGGTCACTATTATCTGAAAGTTTAATTACTTATTGGGGATTTTATTTGCAATTACAATGAAAAGACCATTATACTACTATAATATCCATATCATTTTAGTTTAGACCATTTAAACTATAAATTGTTAAGAAATCTAAATCATAACCATTACCTCTGAATGCCTGGGCACTATAGTTGGACTTGAGGTTGATGGCCACATAGATGGGCAGTGGGTTCTGGCCGTTTTCCACCGCCTGCCGTTGGTCCGAGAGTCTGTGCTCGTCTTTCTGGTTTTGATGAAAAAGCATTAATGGAATGAGGTAAAAAACAACTTGCATTTCAAATAATATAATATGTGAATTATCAGCCCTATCCAGCCTAATCCAAGTTCTCCTTTCTATTCCCAGGTAACTGGATGGATTGTTCCAAAATATCTGCATGGGATATTCCAAATTTGACAAGTATCCCATAAGAAGCAGCTACACCCTATATGGCTTCTCAGATTCTGAGATATGCAGAAAAGTTGATTGTAGATTCAGGGAAAACAAAACCAAAACATTTCCAGGAAAAATCATGCAGCTAAGTGAAGGGTAAAGTTCTTCCCTTGGCTGGGTCTTAGCAAAGGATTGATCATATTTTTAGGTATTTTGCAAATATATGCATATTCAAGAATATGTTTTATTGCACATGACAATTTAAAACTTCATTATATAAACTTAAACCAGGATGAAACTGCTTAAGATACACTATTTTTAAATCAGCAGAAATTCTTAAAACTTGATATTATATTTAGAAAATGGTCTTTCTCACTGTGTGAACTATCTCCAATGCAGATCTATACCTAGTTCACATTATAAATGCATCTCTTCATTTATGTTAAAGAAGCAAATTGTTTCAAATTTTTAAGTGCCTCTTCTAGTCAGAATATTTTATGTCCAGAATGATTAGTTGACAATTCAAAATGTTTTTTCTCGGGGTACTTCTTTCTTTAAGGAGAAAGAACACCTTAGACTGGTATGACATGGCTCCTTCAGTTCAAGGTCAACCTCTGTTTAAATCTAGAGCAATGCTTCAATAATGGATCCAAATATATAATATTTAATCAACTGCTAAACTAATTATTTGCATTAGTAGTACTGAATGGCATCCCAGGATTTATTTTCTTCCCCACTGTAGCTATAGAAGCTCAGCAGTTATGTAGAAGAAAGAAGTAATACCTTATCATGTAGCATGGATTCAATGACAAGACCCCAAAGGTCTATGAAAGAAGTGTTATGTCCTTCTTTAGTCCTCTCCATCAGATCATTATAATAGTACTTCAGACAATCCAAAGAAAAACAGCAGATCTTGGATTTGGTTACTTGCTTGCGAGCTTCCTTAATTGCATCCTCCAGATATTTCTGTGACCAATTAGCATCTTCATATAAGTTTGCCATGGTCCTGAAGAAGTGTTAGTAGAAAATAATGAAAGAGGAGTAAGGCTATGGTTTGCTATCAGAAAATACCAGTTTGCCTGTTTCTTAATTCTTACAGGGTTCACAACTTAAAAGTAAACACACTTAAAACACTCTCATTTCAGGAGCAAACAAAACCTCCAAGTTTTCCTGGTCTGGATGTGGTAAAATGGGCTCAAAACTTATCTTGAAATTCAAGGGAGAAAAGAAACCAAGGCCTAAGGCTATTAAATTCAAAGGTTCCACAAGTATTCATCAAATCCCTTTCTTGGAATGTGGTGAGTATTCTAGGGAGCAGTCACTACTACTCTGCTCTAGTCCTGCATTTGTTCCCATATATCTGCTAATTGCTTGTGCCAACAAGAAAACTGGGCAATTTTGGGCATGTCCTTGTATGACCGTTTTTACCTGTCTCCTGGAAATCATGACACAGACAGCTACATTCAGATCTCCAGGCACATTCAGAGAATTGAAAAGAAAAACCTACCATTGAAGTTTGGACTTACATAAAGTGACACACATCTCAGTGAAAAAAATTCTTCACTTCCAAACAGGTGTAGAGGAGTGGGGGTACCTAGAACCTACTTGATTAAATACTAGAGTTATTTTAAATATGACATCTGCTCTATGCCCACTGGGAGAAGAGAGCACTTCACAACAAGCCACCATATCTGCAGTCTCTCCAAGGCCAGTAATTTGATATCATTTGTTGTACTTTCTGTGACAATATTAATTCCTCTAGCCCCAAATACATCTTTTACCGGAGGGAGATGCACTGTAAATCCAAAATGGAAGTGAGAATAACCAGCAAATGGCAGGCATAAATTCTTCTTGCCATCTTTCTTCAATTTCCAGTCTAAAGACAAATTCATTACATTTAGTCTAAGGTATAATTGATAAAATATGAAAAGGGAATACAGCATTTAGATGAAGATATCAGGCATAGACTGAGTCAGTGTGGTGACAAAAGCAGTTGATGAGTGTGATGATTGATCTCTTACTCAGTATGTTTTGTTTCTTTGCTCCAGGTGGACAGAGAGTAGATTGTGGGGAGAACATATAGCCATATAAGCTAATGGTACTGTACAGAGTCAACAGTGTTGAGCAGAGAACACATAAACCTTGTTTGGGTCATTCTCACCATGTGGTACCCGATAAACCCCCGATGTAGGAAATGCAGTCCATCAGGTTGAGCTTCTGGAGGCCCAGCAGGCTGCCGTACATCGCTGTGAGGGACCTCGTTCCTCCCCCGGTCGTCGTAATGGCCACCACTGGCACCTGTTGGACACACCAAGGCAGAAGGAGCAAAAGCCATGCACGTATTAGACACAAACAGTCCTCACTGCAGAAATCGGATAACAGGTTGCAGGCATTGATACAAGCAGGGATGTTACTTGGCATCCTTGGGAAAGGATGTGATTGTTGCAGAAGGCTTGTTTGCCACCACCTGACAGCTGCAAGGAGGAAGGCTTATGTCTTACCTGCCCAGATGGGGTGGGAAGCTGTTTACTTAACCTACAACTGGAAACCAATCTTATCACCCTGGAATTTTTCTCAAAGTGTATTATTAGAAGCTGTCATAGAAAATACAGGATTTATCACACCAGAGCAGATTAGGGATCTTGTGATCCTGCCTCTAACAATGACCAGGGTCACAGAGGAACAAACAGAACACTGTAATCAGCCAGACCACACAATAGCCAAAGCCTTCCTGGCCCCAGGCCATTAATTACTTTGTATCCTGAAGCACATTAATTGATAGAGTTTCGCCCTTCATGATCCAAGTGTAATTGAAGAGACAGACTATTCTTCTCCTTATCTTTTCCTGATCTAATACACCCTTTGCTTCCGTTAGCATCCAGAGTGTGGATGCTTACACACTCCATGGAAAATGTCTACTTATACCTTTCAAGTAGTAGTTTCTAATTTCATAAAGGAATCTCTGTTCTAAAGTCAATGAATAGAGCATGAGGAAAATAATTCTCCTGCTCTATGAAAAAAAAACAAAAACAAAAAAACCCAAGAAAACAGATGTTCTTCCTGCCCTAAACTCTTTAAGATCTTAAATCTAGGAAATTTTATTAAATAATAATGAGGAAAATCTCATAATCTTAACTAAAGTCAGAATAAACTCCAAAAGTTATATTCCTATATTTACATTTTCTAACCTATTTTATTATAAGTTAAAACTCTAATGATTTTTTCCAGTTCAAATGTAAATAAGTTAATAAGGTAGAGGGGATATTTTCCCATACTTCTGAAGTTAAACACGTGAATAGGAGAGCCAGAGTAATCAGACCTTTTCAGAAAACACCTTTCTATGTGTGAGGAAATTCTCAGACAGCTATGTAAAAACGGTTAAAAATGTTCTTTCCACCTTTGTTGAAAACTTTGTTTACTGTATTGTTCTCTGCTCTGAAATCCAAACTAATATTTTTGAATCATACTTTCCACAAAACTCTTGTGTTTAACTGTCAGCTAAAGAGTGTTCTTGCTGTTGGTATGTTTGTACTTTTCTGATTGTCAGCAACCCAGTTAGGCATCAGCAACCCAGTTAGGCATCAGCAGTTGCAAAACTTGTGACTCAACTACAGAGGCAGGAACAGGGTCTAGAGCTAAACTTACAATCAGCTATTTCATCTACAAGTCAGTGATGCTGTAAGATCCACTCTTTTTTGCCAGACTGATGTTTTATTTTATCTCTCATTTTTCCCAACAATACACCTACTTTGGTGCAGAAACCACTCCAAGAATTCTTATTCAGATGTCTGCGTGAAAATTTTTGTTTCTTCCCCTCAAAATTCTTTACACGTGTGCCATGGCCACCACCTTTTCTCTGTGTTAAGGCCTTCAGTTGAGCAAACAGCACTCCTCAGCTGTTCTGTGTCTGCCCACCATAAATTTTCCTCCTGAGACCCATGAGCAATACCCAAAATAAACAGGAACAGATGTTTGAGGAGCTGTTGAGAAGTTTTGGGGTCTATAAAGATATTATCCTGCCTCCCCCACTCTGCTACATTAACAGGCCACTGCTTCCCTTGTTCTTGCCTTGCCCTCAGTGACCACGCCTGGCCCACACCAGCAGGACTAATTGAGCTGGGATTTTATTTGCTGTTTGAATTTGTGAGCCAGGTCCTGATCCCCTGAGAGCAGCTGCTACCAGGGACTGTATTGGCTTGCCTCATGCTCTTTCAGATCCTCCTCCAAATTAAGAAGCTTTTTCAGAGCAGCAGCAACATATTTCTTCCTTTTCCTCAGGAAGTTCTGCTCTTCCTTGCACAGGCTAAACCCCAAGCGCACATCCAGGTCTCCTGAGCTGGAACAGACAATGGGACAAATCAATGCACACATAATTTATAGCTGATTTCAAGATCTGCAGGACAGGTAATAAAAAAGTAAATAATCTGTAAAGCAAGTTATTTCCAAGTCTGCATATAGATAAGGGAAAGAAGAAAAACAAGCATTTCTCCTGCCAGGGAGAAATAGCAGTGAGGATGAAGACGAGTTTCCAAGGTCCTTTAGATCTCTTGTGAACATAGACAAAAAGACAAGACACAGAAGTCAGGGAAAGATCACCAAAAGGAGTAATTTCAGAAGTATTTTTTTCTATATCCATTCCTGTTTACCACTATGACATCCTGAAAAAGTCAAGTGATGACATCATCACTTGTTCTCAGGTTTTGACAATCCACTAAAAACCCTTAAAGAAAGGGTTCTAATGGGTTATGTGATGAACCTTGAGCTGCAGAACAAGCATCACCCCTTGCTCAACATTTGTCTTGGAAATCCAGCCTTTCATCTGTGTCCTGAACATATTCATAGATAAGTATTTACAAGCTACATCCTGCAAATCTACAAGAATATCTGTAACTTTCTTTTTTCACATATGCAGCCACATGGAATTTCGTCTCTTCAGAAATGTGAAGCACAAGCAAAAGAAAATTCAGGAAAAAAAAAAGAGAGAGAAAGAAAAGGTGCAAACTCAATCAAATGGCAGTTAATGTTACATGCCTTCAGCAACGTAAATACACTTATTACTGAAAAGTACATGAAAAAATGACCAAATCTTCTGGGTCACATCACCCTCTGGTGGCTGCAAACTCTGTCCTAAAATAATTTTCACAAATATGAATGTTTCAAGGATTAATGCCACTAACCTCTGTTCTCCAGCAAATTTGATTAATGACACAGTGTAATTTGGAAAACAGAATAAGGTCAAATTATTTACCTTACAAAAAGAAACAACTATTTTAGCAGTAGATTAGCATTGTTCTTGCTTTCTTTCTGTATGTGTTTCTGTTAAATTTACTGGTCAATATATTTATTGTGGGCTGAGGTTGAACAGGTAGCTCTCCATTTACACAAAGTTCTCCCGTGCTGTGAAAATCCACCTTGCTTTGTCACTTAACAGTGGGGGTTTCCTAAGTGAACCATAGGAAATTTTCAGCTGTACCATAAAATGTAATTGTCTTCAATTTTACCTATTACCGGTACAATTATTTCCCTGCAAGTTGGTTGGCAGAGGTGCAGCTGGTCGGCCTCAGCTCCCACTCTGCTTGGTGAAGCAGAAGGGGCAGAAGGCAGGTTACTCTATGTTTGCTTTGGTGATTTTGCAAAGTTAAAGTTTGCTAGAGTTTATTTCAGTCATTGTGCAGATCTGACTATTGGCTTAAATGGGAAATAAAGTAACATGTGAACAGTACAGTTTTATTCATGTGTGAGAACAACAGGCAAAAAGCAGACTAATCTACTCTGAATGAAGGCTCACAGACTCATACAGAACTGCACAATCCTGTAACTGCAGCAGACTTGCACTTACCTGAGGCACCACATGAGCACAACACAAAGCACTCACGCAGTATGTGTTCACCTCTACACCTATCACAGAAAAAGCCTGCATAACTAGTTTACAGTAGTCCTGGATGACAGGACAAAAAGGGGCTATCTTACCATTTTCTTGCTGTCAAGGACAAGTGAAATGAATTATCCTGGAAAATGAGAAAGGTAAAGATAATCACTACCAAATTTTAAAACATTCCTTTCCTTCAAGCTTGGGCAATGCTCAGACTAAGAGAGATGGTTCTCAAATAATAAATCATTTGACTAAGGACATTATTTTTATACAATTAATCAAAGCCTCACTCCCTGCTATGGAATCTAATTTTCTCTTCTCTAATAAGCCTGTGTGTTTGGGAAGGTGGTGTGCCACAAGCTTGCCTGTTTACATTTCTCAGGCTGCACACTTAGAAGGGGCAACAAGAATGAGAAAAGTTACCTTATTATAATTTAAAAAAAATATATACACAATAGCACCCCGATATCAATATTTAGACAAACTAAAATCTGAATTAGGCTCATAATCTGGATGGGTCTTTTTTCAGTTCTTAGCCAGATTTACCCCAATATTAAAAAAAAAAAAAAGTGGTTTTGAAAGGATGTGCGTTTGACAGTCATTTTTTTGTTCTTTGAAATCACTTAATACTAATTGTGGGATGCAGGTTTGCAATGACTTTTGTATTATTAAAATTGTTAACACATTCTTCCTTAAAAGTGAATATGGCAACCCTAACTTTTTTAGCCTTGTTAATGAATAGCTTTACAATTTTATACAGTGATTTTGTTTACTTGTTAACTTCATTTCGGGCAGGACAATATTAAGCATATTCTAAAATATATATTTCAAAGGGTTCACACACTCACCTCTTCTAGTATTATTTCTTTCTGCAAAGGGAGTGAATTCAGGGAGAAAGACAGGACCCCAGATTTCTCTGTTTCATTTCCATCAGTCAGCTGAAAAAATGTAAAAAGCAATTGAATATGAACACATAAAAGGTTTACCATCTCTAGAACTTCTCCACTAAGAAGGCTAGTTCACTTTACTGGTTCTATTAATTTCTTGTTCTAATTTCATTCGGGTTAATTAATAACAACAGACAGAAGGGGAACTTACCTCTTCTGGTAATATAATATCCAGTCTTGTCTGGTCATTTATGATGCAGTGAAATATGATTATATGAAGGCTGGGGCCAGAGTCTAGCAAAATCTTCTGGCTTCCTTCATGTGATCCTTTCACTGTAAATGTAAGCTCTGGGTCTAAACAGAGAGGCAAGGAACAAGCAGAATTTTAACTATCATAATCAAACACAAATAGCTAATAAAATAACCCAACCAGCCCCTATTTGCACACTTTTTGTTGAATTTTTCTCACACCAAAATGGCTAGGTAGACTTTGGGTGTCCAAAACAGACTCAAAACTGATCTAAAATATCTTGGTGAATCTATATAAATAATCAATGTACAGAGTCCACAGATTTTTAAAATACTATAGCTTGCTAGTTGTTAATGCTTTCCATGGATAAGTTAAACCAGGATTTAGATTTAAACTAGTGTCACTTTAAAGGCATTTTGGATTATTCACGTTGCATAAAAGTAATTTATTTTATGTCAGTCTGTTCTGGTTCATAGTATGCCTTTTGTAATATTAAGACTAACAGTCAAATAATTCTATAAACCCAAAATTCAATCAGACTACTTGGCATGTGCTCATGTCACCAAAACTGAAACAACCTAAAGGCTGTGTTTCTTGTACAGAAAAGCCTTTATGTTTACAGAGAGATCATATGCTGTTGTCCTGCAAGATCAGAGCCAAGAGACACATAATTTTAGATCACTAACCTTTCCTCCCCATGTTACATCTCAGTCTGAAATTTCCTATAATGCAACTCAGTTATTGCTACCATTTTCTTCACAGAAGTCCATTTTCCATTCACAAATTAACTCAGAACAGTCATGAGTTTTTGAGATTTGCCTCAGGAGCAGCATTACACAAACTACTGCTCATTTAAATCAACTTTAAAACTAGTGAAGAATCCTGATGCATTTGTTAGAGCTATATTTTATAGACAAAGTACTGTTTTGGTGATTCTATGGTAGCAGCAGGCTTTCCTGCAATTTGTGAAGACCCCTTTAATACAACTCTGCATTTAAACTTAGGTTTATTACTTTTATTATGGAACTGAGAAAAGTCTCCTTCAGAACCCTAAATATGCACAAACTTTGTACATATTCAGGCCCAAATCAAACATATGGGATAAGATTTCTACATATTAGTTATAAGACAATTTTTAAAGATCCCACTTAGATAGAAAAAATGTTTTGAACAAAAACAAAGAGAACTAACCTAATTTTTCCAAGTTTCTCATTCTAGTATATGTGGCTCTATTTTGCATTAATTCAAGATTTGCCTTATAACTAAATATTGACAAACCTGAAATTTGACAGATACAATCTTTCTGCAAGGTGGGGCATGGCAAAACTAACTATCATATGACACAGATAGACCAATGCGTACAACAGATTATTAATTCTTTTCAACATATGTTATAATGACAGAACCACAACACAAGAACAATAAGCTAATGAAGCAATAACCTCACTTGTGGATTGCTGCTTCAGCTTCCCTGTATCCACTTTAACCTCCAAACAGGAAACTTCACGTGCCTGCAGCAAGAGAGGATGGATGATGATTGAGAGAAGTGTAAATGTCATTGCAAGTGATTCATACTGTTCCAAACCAACCCCTCTGGTTGATCAATGAGCAAGGCAATTATTATCTATTACTATGTCTTCAGATAACATGAGGGCAATAGTGACGTGATATTTCTTGCCAAAACTGAAATAAAGAGGAACAACTCATGAACTGCTTGAACTTGGAGAGACAGTTAAGCAAAGATCAGCCCGATTCAAAACAATGAGCATATTAACATATGGGACTATTTTTATGAGCATTGTAACACTTCTTTCCATAACTCCTGATAGTTCTGAGGCTATAATTTATAGAAGGAAGGAGGTGGCAATACTGGGTTTGGGACACAGCTCAAAATTTCCCACGTTAGAAACATGAACTCTTGTTATTCAGACACAAGAAAGATCATAATAAATATATATTTTACCACTAGTACTCCATTTGTAATAATGCCATCAGGATAGTCCAAACTGAAAAAAAAAAAAAAAGGAAGATAATGTCATGGGTGGGAAAACTCAGGCAAATATTTAAGTCTATGGTTAACACATTAGTTGTTACATGACCTTTGACATTTCTGACTAACATTCTCACTCAAAAATACTTTAATACTTAGGATTAGATGATGAGCAGAGTTGCAATTTTTTCCACCCACTCATGATAGAGTATGAATCTGGATTTCTACTTCTGTGGTCTTATACATTTGCTTTAGTAAACCATGCAATGAACACTGGTATGAGACATACTGATTTTGAGAACAGCTGCAGCTGTTAAATCCATCTTGATTCTTTTGACCATTACACAGTTTTACCCAGATTTTTGTACTTCAAAACCTAATACAACTGCCTAGGTTTCCACAACTTATTAAAAAATTACCCTAACGGCAGGGGAAAATGTACTTACCTCTATGAAGTGATCTACAAATCACACATGAGATTGTAATAGATCACTGTATGTATAGATATGTTTCCACATCTAGGGATAGGGGTGAATTCATATACTGCAGCCAACAATTTCTATACTCTAAAATATTTTTCCATCAGAAAAATCAATGTCTCATTAAAGATATCTTATAATTTACCATTTCATTAAATTACAGATGTAAATTCATATAATGTCTCAAGAACTCAGATTACTCCAAAGGAAATACACACATATGTAACTTTATAAGGATTGAGCACTGACTCCCCAACCTGCTGCAGAGAGTATGTTTGTTCAGACTTTGAAAGCCAGAGATTACACGTGTATTTTATCTCAGCTGAAACCAAACAACGCAATTCTTCTAAAATTAAATTAATGACTTTGTTTTTACCTACCCAAAGTTAAAATTTACCACAACAGTTAGATTTCAATATAAACACACATTATAGTATTCACTCAAAATTGCAAAGCTCAGACAGTTTAAAGTTCCATTTCCAAGTCAATGTTTTCCTTTAAGAGAAAAGTATGAACTGGCTAAATACACTGCAGAACATTCAGGAAAAACTTTCCATTATAAAAAAATACCAACAGCAAAACTCAAGCAAACATCTCTGGTCAAAAAACTCCATTTATAAACTTAAACATTTTTTAATTTTTTAATGTATTTCTAAAGAGTTCAAAGAACATTGGTCAGGAATTGGTTAAAAATATACTCAGTGTTTCCAGCTCCATACAGGTAAATGGGTGTAAGCACCACTCCAGTTTCAGACACAAATTTTGGTACTTAATTACTATTTTGTAGTCAAATAGTTGTAACATTACATGGCATACAGTGTCACCATCTTCAAATACTTCGTTGAACAATTAAGGAAAGCAAGAAACAGCATGGTAGATATTAGAAGACATCAGCCTGCATAGCCTGGTGAAATGAAAGTGCAAAGACAGGTAAAGATATCTCTTCATGGAGGTATCTCTTCAGTAAAGTGTAGTATTATTTGAGTTGCTGGTATCAGCAAAGTATAAAGTTAGGCTGAATGTTAGAAGGTACAAGGCATGACCTTCAAACAGAGTGGGAGAACCTGCATAGTTGTACAGAACAGAGCAGAGTTTGGAAGGCTCCTGGGAAGAACCAGGACATGTCAGTCATGAAGGACTGAGGGCTGAGATGTCTCTATTGGGTTGTTACCTCTGCTGCCACCACTGTAAGGGAGCCCAGGTGCTCTCACTTTTTAGTTACTCCCCAGGCTGCTCTCTTAACTTTCATATCCCAAATTTCAAAGCTTCTGCTAGTCACCGAATAAGACAGATGCTTTAATTTTTTTACTTTTTAACCTGGTGGTCCATTATCTTTGTTTTAAGAAGAGCAAGGGCACTCATCTTTCTCTGAATCTTAGGAAATCACCTGTGACTAGAAACACAGCTGAGCTGGGTGCAGAAGAGCTCAGGTTGGCAGGTACATTTGAATATTTTGCCTACCTTTGGAGCACTGAATAACTTCCACTAGCTGGGATTAGCTGGTAATTTCTCTGACAACCAACCTGGTGTTAGATCTCATCCTGTTCTCCATCACAGTTTGTGATTTGTGGGCTTTTTTTATTGCAGATCTCTGTTTCACTAGGAGACTTGGGAGCATATTATGGCCTGTAGCAGGGAAAGACAAAAACAGATTCTGGGAATCCTTCCTCACTAAAAGCCTGTTGAAGGAATGCCTAAGGCTGCAATGGCTCTATGAACCCAGGGATTATTTCCCAGCACCAGGCATACATCAAATTTATGCCTTCTCCTTTTTGGATTATGCCTGATTTATAATGAAATGAGCAATTTTGAATAGGAACTTACAGTCACACAGATTCTTATATTGCAGTTCTCATTTAGAACAAGCTACGGTGCTGCATTTCACCAGAGAATCTGGATTTTTTTGATACCTATCTAAAAAATTTTAATTCTTTCATGTCAGATCCAGCTTTCTCTTCCTTTAGGAGCTTCCATAATACTGCAGGCTACTTTTCTGAGCTTTCTGACAACCCAAGAGAAGCATGGGGGATGGTACTATTTGAGAATACTGAAAGCTGTATTCACCTCAAAGGTTCTTTCTTAACTTAAAACTTTTTCCTCCAGTGCTCCTCCACATAAATACATAATAAAATACAAACAGTACATTTGTCCCCCAGTTGATGGAGACTCAGCCTGAGGGTTTCTCAGCAGTGACCAAGCCAAATGGCTGGCATGATCTGCTGGTTCCCCCTTCACATGATGAGGATTTCTAAAAATAACACAGTAGAATTACAGAAAGAAAAAAATACTTTTATTTTCTAAAAATACTGCTTTTGCCATATTTTAATAATTAACATTTAACTTTTATACAGCTTTTTGTACACCTATTTACATTTATTTGTGTTAATTGGGCTTTGTTTTAAACATAGGCTTTCACATTTGGAAAAAAAAAGGAGAGGGAGCAGAGATGAAAGGTTGTGTGAGAGTTGTCCTTCATTCTTCTAAGAGTGGTTAGAGAAGCACTTCCTCAGCTTGAGACATCTGAAAGATAAAAGAGGCCAAAAAGAAGATCAGCAGGTACAGCAAATACCCTCGGGCTCTTAGGCCTTTCCTTGGAAACTCAAATCACCTTGCAGTTCACCAGAAGCCTCTTTGTGGCCCCTCGGTGTCAGGTGTGGGCTTCAGTAGAAGTCAGAGGGGAGGGGGATGTTGAGCGAGCGCAGCCACCTGCTCCAGCGGGATCCTGTCCCTGTGGCCACACGGATGGGCTCGTTCTGATGCTGGACCCTGCAGTGGAGACACAGGAGAAAGCCCAGGTTACCCCTGATAATCCCCAGAAAACAACACACAACGCACTAAAGCACGTGGACCAGCAACCTGTGTACAACGGCCTTACCTTTTCTGTCACTGCTGCCCAAGTGCAGCAGCTCTCACGCCATCTGGGCTCATGTTACGGCCCAGAAAACATTGGGCAGGCATTTGCAATCCCTTGGCTTGGTTGCTGGTGAAAAGGCACTTGGAGGAAGGAGCATGCCTTCCTCTCTGTGTCGTTAGGATCAAACATCTGGCCCCCAGTGCCAGCCACTCTGCAGCAGAGGTGAGCATTTGCTGGTACTGCAGCAGTGGAGTAAGGCTGAGGCAAAACTAGGGAGGGTATTCATCTTGCTGTTGTGGAAACCCACTACCAAAATGAAGCTTTTCTTCCATTTTAAATAAAATATAACAGGAATGGATGCAGGAACAAATTTCATACAGCCCTCCAATGTAACATGAGGTAATTTTTATAATGTTCTTTTTGGTAAAAGTAGCATAAAACGCAACCTTTGCAGTGAGGTTATAGGCAAACAAAAATAGCCACTATCATAGGTGTAACCCAAGCAACATTCTTGGCCTGGGGTTACACTTCACGTGTGGTTTTATTCATCTGAAATGCTGGAAAGAAAGAACAAGCTAATATAATAAATCTTACAATTAGTAAAATCTAGAATGAAGACGGGGAAGAAATTAAAAGCCGAGGATAAAGAGCATCAGGAAAAATTGCTGGTGGGAATAATTATTAATTTCAGAAATAAACTGCTGTATTACCCCCCAAAAGTATGTTCCCATTGTTCCCATCACAACACAGGATTTCCAGAAACCATCCCAAATGCTTAGTTGTACTCCTTGTTATCAGAGGGCTCTCTCCCTCTGAAAATTATCTCTAATCTCTGTCAGGACTTCTCCCATCCAGCACTGACAAAAAAATCTTGGCAAAACCTGCTGAGGTTGTTCAACACAGAAGATGTTGGTGTGGGTCCACACCTTTCTGATGACCTATCTCAACTACTGCACTTTAGTTGTTCAGACCTTTCCAGGGCTCTCTAGTTTACCTATGCAATCCATTGTCTACAATTTTAGTGGGCAAATCCTTTCATTAATTACTCCTGACATCACACATGCCAAAGTGAGGGAAAAACCACCCTCTCAATAATCGACCAAGACCACAATATTTAATCAATCCAGATGTGTTTAGACCTTTGTTCCAGACTCAGCTGATGGGCAGAACAGCACTGACCAGCACACAAATGCAAGAAATGTGAATGAGGGATAGTAGGTGAAAAGTCTGTCTGCCTTCCAACAGGAAGCCCATTTTCTCAGTCCTACTGTGAACTCACAGGGGCCTTCCCTCACTTATAACGCAGCACCTTCTTGCCTTTACATGTGGAGTTCTTCAGGTCACAGCTATTACACTGGTCACTCAGGAACCACACTATGAATGAAAAATAGTAGATCAGATGCCTTCTTGCAGGAGCAACTGAGCCATGACTCTCATGCTTTTTAAAACCTCTCCCTCGAGACTGCAAAGGATCCTTTTTATTGGTACACTTCCATCATCTTCCAACCAGCAGAATTCCTACACAGGCATCACTTGCAAAAATTGTCCCATTTATGACTTTACTGAATACAACTGCAGGAAAAGGCAATTGGCTGCAAGGTCAGACAGAAGTGTTTGGCACAGAACTGACAGCTTACATGCTCCAAGACAAGTTGCAGCCTCCATTCCCTTACACAAATCCACTTGTGCACAACATCCAAGCCAGGAAACCTACTTGGACTTCCCCTATGAAAGACAGGATTATCAAGAGTATGATCCTCTGTACCAGCTCCATAAGTCATCCCATAATTTGCAAAAGAAGGAGAGCCCTAGACAGGATATTTGCGATGCCTACCAGAGCTTCCCCACGGCCATTACTGATGTTGTGACACTCCTGAGATGTGACAGGCCCTGTTTGTCTTGATGCTGCTGGGCCTTTCACCAGTTCTGGTGCACAGTAAACAACAAACAATACAGCCTAATGAGTCTCCATGAGTTGCAATAAGAGATTTTGAGACTCTTTCATCTCTGATAGCTTTTTTTGTGTGAACACTGAGATCTTTCCTTCTCCATTCTTAACACTGAGCTACTGTCCTTTCACCAGCAAGTTCTTATTTCCCCTGGTGTCAGGAATTCAAAGTGTTCACCCACGTATTATCCTGCTGGGCCTCCTGCCACCCCAAATGCTTCAAGAATGTTCCAGCAGTACCATCTAAGAGCAGTACCTCTAAGTACATCCTCTAAACTGTAAAACTCCACCAACAGCTTTCAAGCCTACCAAATGAAGTTACTGCTGTTCCTCCAGCTTTCCTGGTTCCTCAGTCCTCAGACTCCCACACTGGTCTTTGGACCTTTACTTTGTATTTGGTTCCTTTTTGGCAGACTATTTGGTTCCTTTCTCCACCACAGCTCCCCATGTGTAGCCAGGTGAATTGAACAGATTAACTTATGGAAGTGCATTTTATCATCTTGTGGATTTGAAAAACCAGATTCCTCAAGAAGGGTGTAATTAAGGCATTTAGACTTGGCACTCCTTGTAAGGGTCAAAACTTCCTGTATGTTGTCATTGTACTCATACTTCCTTGTGTGTCTCATTGACTCAATGAGAAAAAAGAGAACATGAAGAAGTTGCTGCCCAAGTGGCAGAATTCAGAGAATAAATCACACTTCATATATTTGAAATCTAAAAGTATGTATTCTAAAATTCCATTTTACTAGAATTGAATGAAAACATCTAGCTACTGCTTTTAGAGACTGCAGGTTTAGGAAGCATCATGACATATGAATCAGCTTTTCAAACTATTTTTATACTGAACATAACACTTTATTAAGAATTTAAGACTTTACTCACGTGTTCTGCAATGTGAACTCCACCTCCAGCTCCTCACGTGCCTGAAGAGAGGAGATTAAAAAAAAAAGAGAAAGACTGATTACTTATTTTTCTTCACAGTTTTCATCATACCAGTTACATATAATTTTTAAGTATGCATTTAGATTAGAACTTAGGATAATTCCCAGAATGTAAGAAAACCATAGTTTTGACTGAAGATATTGAATTTTTAGATATTGAAAAAGCAGTTACTAAAATGAATTTTTTTAATCTAAATGCTTTATAAGCGCATTTGCATGCTTAAGAACTGTTATTCAGCTAAAACAGCCATTTGTTGAGATTTTAATTCCCAACACAAAAAGAATTAGCCTCTTTAATATATTACAGTTAAAAGGAGCTGAAAATTCAGAATTTACACCAAGAGCCAACAAGCATCCCAGAAATATTCAGAATGAAGACTGGATAACTAGTTTTAGCTGGTTTCACCCTATATTTTTAGCACAGATACTTGTTCTAAACAAAAGCTAGTAAAAAGCACTCACTGAAGTCTTTTTACAATAGCAGCAAAATACAGTTTAAATGGCTGTTTCCTGTAACAAAACACCATAAAAACACCTACTGAGATGGAAGGAGAGAATTTACTTTTGTTCTCACCAATTCTATTGCTCACCTGTGGATTCAGCTGAAACTTCACACGGACAGTACGTCCTACGGTGAGTTTGTCTATGTCAAAGAGAACTGTGCAGAGTTCGTCATCCCTGGTCACCGTGTCTTCATCACAGACCTTCAGCTCCAGCACGTTCTGCACAAAGAGGTTAAGAATATGATGGAGTTACTACTATATCTAAGAGCTCCATAAGGCAGGAAAATCTCAAGACTAGGTTTTCTTTCCTTGCTCCTCCAGTTTTGTGGGAAGGAGAAGAAAGGGAAAGAGGAAAAGGAAAGAGACTTGGGTTTATTAGACATCACATCATTGATAGCTCTTCATACAAAAAAGAAGCAAGCTTTTTTCATTTCCCCAGGCAGACAAGACAAACAGGTCATGCAGAACATTCATGAATTTGTGATAAATAACTGCATTAAATGTTTCTATATTTATTTTATGGCCTTTGGTTTTAAGTGTATAAAACAGTCTCGGGTACATAAAGATGATTTAAAGGATTTTCACAATATCTAGAACTGAGTGATTTTACTATTATTTTTATGTTATCTTTTTCATGGGTTTGGCTTGTATATGTCAAGATTGGGGATAGGATAGTAAGGCTGTATTCTGAAGGGCATTTAATTCCTTCTTATTGCAGTATGATAAATGTTTAAGTAACAAATAAGTGGACTAGAACAACACTAAGGAGAATGTCAGCAACCGGAGTTTTTTCCTGAGGAATTTTTAACATCTTCCATGTTTGGAACTAGCTATATATGTGTTGGTTTACTGTAATTCAGAGTAATCTAATGACAATCTGCAGACACCAAATGGTGAAAAGAATTGATGCTAGTTACCTTGACACGGCGGTCAATCTTGTAGCAGAAAGCTTCATTCCAAACGGGGTTTTTGCTGTTCCTGATGGTCCTGGTCCGAACCTTCTCTGCTGAGGCAGTAGGTAACCACAGTGTCACATAACAGTCTGAAAGGGTGACTGCACAAGGAGAAGATGAGCACAGTTAAAATGTATCCAGAGAAAGAATTACTGCACAGTGCCCATCTAACCGTAATAAGACAAAGAAAGCACAGTTGGGGCTTTCTTCCTAAAATATACAGGATTAGGAGTAAATAATACAGTGAAGCTCTAACAGGAAAACAGACATCCTCATACATTTGCAATGCCCATTTCCACTTTTTCACTTAGTCAGACATACATTTTTTTAAATGTTACTTTATATTTGAAATTGCACTGTCCTCCACATACAGTACATGTTGCACTGAGCTTTATCTTCAAGATTATCCAAATGGCTGAGATAGGCAACACACCTCACAACCTTCAATCTGGGCTATAGAAAGATGTGTTTTCTATAATTTCTTCCCCAGATTTTGTACCTTAGTGTGGTGGAAGCCTTTATTAAAGTGCTTGCTTAACTGAAGAACAGATTTTTTTGATGAAAGGCATTGTTGCATTAAAGCTGGAAAATTTGATTTCTTTATCACAAATCAGAATGTGCCTATTCCTTATTCATTCATATATTTGACAAAGTTTTTAAAAGTTGTGTGCTTCTCAGCAGTTCTTTCAGAAAACAAAATCTGTTTCATCACCATAATTAAATTACTGTGTGTTCAATTTCTTCCTACTACTCTAACTGCCGACTGGAGAGATGCTGCTGCCACTTATGTTTGGAGAAGGAAGCCACGAGTGCCAATGAAGACATCAGCTCCTCCTACAGTCTGAGTCCTCAAGTTTGGAAGGAGAACTCCAGGGAATGAAACTTAACAGAAGCATGTTACAGGCACGGATGGCCTTTCTCTCATACCTGTAATGCAATCTCCCTATTTCACATTAGCAATGCTTAACCAGTCACCTGGTTCTTACAGCAACCTCATGAGTCAGAGGAGGCCAAATAATTCAGCTCATAGTCAATCCCTGCATCATGCTCGAAACGTGTAACAGTGTCATTACATCGTATTAAAAACAATTACTTCATGTATTTCCTCTTCATCTTTCCATAACAATCACAGATTTAGGTTTTCCGACGAGCCAAGCTGTGTCTTTATTGTGAAGTTAACCATGCTATCACAATCGGCAAAATCTGGATTATGACTGTGGGAAGGAAAGCACTTCCAGAAAGACACCTAAGTCACACCTGATCAGAAGATTCTGACTGATCAGATGATCAGGAGCGGCACAAATGTAAGCAGATGAAAATGCAAATGGTTAATGATGATTAAACCCTACCATTTCCATTTTCAAAGAGGGTGAGACACTGATTACTTCACAGCAGCAATATAAGGATTACACAAATAAGTACACTGAGAAAACTTGAATTTCTTGGAACTGTTCAAGACCAACCCGACCCCAGGCAGGGCTTTGATCAACCTGATCTAGTGGAGGTGTCCCTGCTCATGGCAGGGGAGTCGTTTTAAGGTCCCCTCCAACCCAAAACATTCCATGATTCTATGCTTTGCCCAAGATCCCATAATGCAGTCAATGTCAGGGTCCAAAACATAGTCTAGATTTTCAGGCCTCTACTCAAATTTATTAAAATTATCTTGTTCTGAAACATCAGTAGGGAGGAATATTTTTAAACCATTTTTGTTTTTCACTAGTAAATAGGAATAAGAGTCAATGAGCAAGAAGAAATTATCACTTCAATAAATAAAGCACAAACACTTCAATAATGAGACAATATATGGAAGATAAATAAATAGTCATAGGTAACACCAAGATTAGCCAATAAAATTGGAAAGCTAAAGTGGAGGAAACAAATACTAACTCGGAATTGTAACAAGCGTCATAGTTTTACCACCAGAAACAGGTAGAAAAGGGACATTTTCCCATAGTTGAAAACAATGAGGTTTCAAGGAAAACTAGCTGAAATATTTGCCTCATTGATGCCTCAGAAAAAGAAAACACTGACTGAAATAGCCTTCTCACTGCAGACACAGAAATGGACAGGTTTTTCACAATAATATCAGTTTCTTCAGGCAATAAATTTTCTGTTAAGAAAACGCTCTTGCTGAAAAGCTTACAAATCTGTCAGATACACTTTAAACAAGTGATTGGGATGTCCAGGTTTTGAATTTGGGAATTCTCAAGGGGGTCAAGACATGATATTCATCTTCTTTTGAGACCAGAACACCAAGTAAGGAAGCCCTATGGTGTGGCAGACATACCAACAGGTTAAGCCAAAAAAGAACCTCATGATTCACTGTGAAAAGGAGCGACTGTGAGCAAGTTGCTCTGACAAGGACAGGCACAAGGAAATGAAACACAAGCAGGCAGTACAGATGTACAGGAATACCGAAACGCACACTCATTTGTGCATGTGGGTTTGTAGATGAAATTGCAATGATGTGGCCTTGTCAGATCACATACTTTGTTGGTGCAAAATACCATGTAGGCATTTTCAAATTTGGATTTTGATAAATAAAAAGTTGTGCATACAGCTATCAGCTCATGGAATGTGTGCTTCTGTACATAAAAACAGAACTTTAAGAAACCCCTAACTTTACACCTTATAATGTGTTTCCACTTCGTCTAATAAACCAAAGGAAAAAGAGAAATAAGCAGTAATATATGCAATGTAATACAGTAGCATTACATTGTGAAAGATGCTTAAGTAACCCAGAATACCACATGTAAGTGCAGCAGAGATTCCTTCCCTGATAGTAATCAGTAATTCGAAAACACTGCTGTTAAGCACAACTTCTATGTGATCTAACCACATCCCTCCTGCCAGAAACCACCAAAACTAATCTCTGGTAAGTTTTCCCTCTACTCCTGACCCATCACATAAGTTAAAATCTCAAAATATAGATTACATTAACTGAACTTTTCTTACAAACCATGATGTGCTGCATGAAATTCTGAGCATACCAAAAGAAAATTGATTTTGAGCCATGTTCAGCAAGATTTTGGGAAACAGTGTGGACTTTTTCTGTTTGGTTTATATTTTTTAGATTTATTAATGTGGTCTTTAGACTTGAATTTTCTTATTCTCTTTGACTTTATTTCACCTTTTTTCTTTTGAAGTCTCTATTCTAGATATTCTTTTTTCACTTCCCCTCACTATCCCTCACCTAAACTCCTGTCAAGTGCTCAGACTATTGCTCTGTAAATTATTTTCTGACTTTTAAATGGCTCCGTTCTGTAGGTTAAACAAATTCCAAGACACACTGGATTTTTATCATCACTTCCTGCATATGTAAAAATTCTGGAGAAGTAATAGAATGTTTTTGCTTGTAAATCTGTTATTTTCATAGGCTTTCCTGCTATTCCTGATTTTACATCTGCATTTCCAGTTCTCTCCTTTCTTCCACCCAGAAATTCTGTAGGAAATGCTCAGTTTTCTTACTTAAAAATACAAGGATTTTCATTGTTTACAGAGCAGACCTCAGATCAGCAGCTAAGTCAGAAGGGTAGGAAATATATCTCACAGAGCAGGATATTAAAAAAAGACATAAAATGCATCACCTTGCTTCAGTCAGTTCCTTTAAATTTAAAAGGAGAAAGCAATGCTTCAATATTAAAATAAAAATAGTTCTTGCAAACTTACAGCATACATGCTTTTATTCCTGCACAATTTGAGAACACATAACATTGTCCAAATATTCTGTTTAAAAAGACATAAGAACCATCCAACAGTAGCAGAAGTACTCACGTAAGTCTGCCTTCCGGGCATTCCTTACTCTCAGTATTTTTACAGTGAGCAAGTTGAAAGGAGATACTGGTGCCTGCACAGAAGTTCAACAAAGGAAAAAAGGAAAAAAAGTTACATTATTATTCTAGTCTGTAGTCACAGACTATTGTAACCCTGAAGTTCTAAGGACATAGATAGAACAAGGTTTTCAAGGTTGAGCCAACACAATTTATCAAATCAAGTCGAGCAGCTAAAAATCTGTACAAATTTTTGGCACAGAACTCTCTTCAGGCCTGAAATAGAAGCAATATATTTCAAAATCACTTAACTATAGGTGCCAAGAGTTTGATTTGATAAAGATCACGTCTTCCTATCACTGCTCCCTTATTATCACAATAAACACCCCTAGAGCACATGTGTGGGTGTCCTCACCTCTTACACACCACTGCCTGCAGTGGAACAGATTGTCTCTGGGACATCAAAAACTGTCACAGGAGCTGTGAAAGTAGAGCTGTCTACCATGCACCAGCACAAGCTCCCACACCAGCACAAACTTCTGCACATAGCCAAAAATAGAAATGCAGCTGAGAGCGATGAGATACTTTTCTTCAAGACTGGTGGACCTCTGATCTTCAGCTCTGATCCTCAGCAGAAAGCTACAAAAATCATCTCTTGATGATGGGAATTAACTCACAACTCCACTAGATATCAAACACCTTGGGCTCAGAGATATTAAGTCTATAATAACTCATATCCTCCAAGGCTCATACTAATGAATGCTCATATTCCTCAGGCTATAAATTAACCCTTTCCTCATTTCACCTTTGAGATGACTGCTTAACTTCTTACTCTCTCTCTCACATACTAATATCTCCTCTTTCACATATATCACCTTTCATTTTAAAACCAATGTATATACAGATACCATTTCTCTCAACACTTGCTCAAATTGATATTTAACTTTCCACTTACTGATTCTGTTTTAGAACAGAAACAGATTTTATTGTGTGCAAAAATTTATCTAATGTTTCTATCTCTACCAGTTGGCAAGAACAATACAGACTGGGGAACAAGATGCTGGAAAGCAGTGCCACAGCAAAGGTTCACGGGGGTCCTGGTCTGTGGCAAGTTGAACATGAGCCAGCAGTGTCCTGTCAGCTGGGAGGGCCAACCATGTCCAGGGGTGCACCAGGGACAGCATCACCAGCCGGGCAAGGGAGGGGATTGTCGTGCTCTGCTCTGCACGGGGGCAGCCTCACCTCGAGTACTGGGGGCAGTTTTGGTTTTATGCAGATATTGTGGCATATTTAGCCACAATATAAGACATTAAACCATTGGAGAGTGTCCAAAGGAATGCAAAAAAAGATGGTGAAGGATCTTGACGAGAAGCTGTATGACGTGTGGCCGAGGTCACAGGTTTATTCAGCCTGGAAGAGACTGAGGAGGGGAGACCTCATTGCAGTCTGCAACTTCCTCACAAGGGGAAAAGGAGGGGTAGGCACTGATGTCTCTGGTAACCAGTGACAGAACCCAAAGGAATAGAACGAAGTTGGGTCAGGGGAGATTCAGGCTGCATATCAGAAAAGGTTCTTCCTCCAGAGGGTGACAGGGCACCGGAACAGGCTCCCAGGGAAGGGGTCACAGCAGCAAGCCTGACAGAGTTCAAGAAGCACTTGGACAATGCTCTCAGGCACATGGTGTGATTCTTGGGGATGGTCCTGTGCAAGAGTTGGACTCAATGGTCCTTGTGGGTCTCTTCATACTCACAATATTCTGTGATTCTACCTCTACCCATAAGTCCTCTCTGTCATTTTCAGAGATATACTATAACCTCACAAAGTTAATACAGTGTCTTCAGACAAATACATGGCATTTATTGTTTAATACAGGTAATTAATCATAAAGCAGGAAAAGCAAAAATTATACATTGATGTGAACTAATAAAATGTATCTTACTATTATTTCCTTCATACAGGATATATATTTTGCCAAATCATATGTCTTTTCAGCAGTATCACAGGACTTATCCTGAAGTGCTTCACAATGCTTTGCCACAGTGTCAAGCCACTGGACCACGACACTGGACAATAAGCCAATGTAATGAAGAAGGTCCCTGTCCTCCCCAGTGAAAACCTCAGCACCTCTAAAAAGTCAGCAGAAAACACGAACCACCTCCAAGAAATAACCTGAGTAATCCCTAGAGTATTATCTTGCACCTCCCTTTGTGTTGACAAGGGGTCTGAAGGTGCAGAGCTGAGGGGCAGTGAGGCAGCAGCAGGAAGGTCAGAGCAGGTATGGGCACATTTATTGTACATTATCTGATTTGTCCAGTCTCTCACATGGGGCAGTTTTATGGAGCACAGCTTGCAAGCCCTGGAATTGTCAGGTGTGGGACATTGCAGTTGCTGCAAAGACTATATCACACCTCTGTCTGCTCCATTGTTCCAAATATGTCCATAAAGGATAACTTGGATAGACACGCCTTGAAAGAAAAAAGTTCTTTGGGGGAAAAAACAAACAAACAAAAAAGGATTACAGTCTCCAATCAAAAGCAGCCAAAAGATATCAGGCCCAGACCATATAGCTGAAGAGCTGCAACTACTTTTCTATATGAATTAAATATAAATGGGTAAAAGAGCAAAGTCCATGGAAATGCTGTTAATTACTGGGCATAACACCATTTTAAAGGAATAACCTTGGCTCAGCTCTTTGTAACAAGCATCAAGGCTTTTACCTTGTGAATCTCAAGTGGATAGTGATATCTTCCTGTAGCCAAGTGCCACATGGAGATAGGAACTATGAAAGTTGCTTCCAGCTGCCCATATTACCTGGATGTACCATTTACGCAATTCCCTGCTCAGCTCTTACAGTTCCATTCTGGTGTATCTTACTCTCCAAATTTACAGAATCAATCCTCAGTGCTTCGCTCTGGGTTGTGGAGTCCATTTCCATACTAGAGTCTTGGAAGTCCAACATTACAGCTCCTAACTTTTGGGTGCCTGAATGATTTACCAAGTCTAGCTGTCAGTGACTTACTCAAAGTCACACAGAAATACTTGTCCTAAACGGGATAATCTCCTGGCAATTGGCAAGGACTTCCACATCCTTGCCTTTAATCTGATGATGTCCATATCACAGGCTGGGTAAGTTCTGGCCAGTAACTTCCCAGGCCAGTTATTACACACACTTCAACTTTCAGCTTCTATATTTATTTCATCTGAGACACGAATCTTACCTCATAAACCGGAAACACAAGCCAGGCATTTTAATGATCACTTTTGAAGTGTCTTAAATATATGAGGTTGCAAATGCAAGACTTGGTCATGCTGTCCTACGTCAGATAAAAATTCAATTAAGTCCTGTGGCATACTTGTGCAATCCTCACATATCTAGACCAAGGGAAGTCAATAGGGGGGTTCACATACACGAGTGCTCATCCATATGAATGAATTATATAACTGGTCTCTAAAATTGCTCTCTTTTAGTAAAGTTCAATGACAAAGTTCTTAAAAGACTTTCACAGATTTTTTTTTTCTTGAGGAGACAAGAGTGAAATTCATATAATATTCCCAAGTTACATCAAGAGAAAAGGCAGTTACCAAAGTGTGTAGGCATTTGGGGGAGAGCACTCTTCCCTTGACTTTCTTATCAAAAAGAAATAGAAATCTCATCACTACTTTAAAAACTGAAAAACAACAAAGAAATCACTAACCCTGCCAGAAAGAGTAGCAGGGCTTTAAAACACAGATCACTGCCTTGCTCCTGACCTGGGTCAGGTATGTGGCACCTTTTAACTACAAAGATTTTTGAAGCCTCAAAGGCAGGCAGGATTTCATTACTATGTCCTCCACCTCAGGCAAAGTCAAATGCATAAGAGACACTTTTCCTTGTACTGCTATTTTGTATTTATTTCACTCATTTTAAAATACCCCATAGCTGGGTCTTAACAAGTTAATGGAAGTCCCCAAGTTTGTTTCAGAATAAAAACAAATGGAGCAACACTGACTCAATGGCTGCTTCTTTCCAAGAGCTATGCAAAACTTCTGCGGCTTCAGACTGCAATTTTCATTTGTATTTTTTTCTTTACCTCTTCCTGTTTGCAGCTCCACAGCTGGACGTGTGTTAGAATGAATCCAAATCTTATAAGAGAAACCCACAGTTCAAGGTGGTTTTTTTCTTCAAGACCACACCGGTCTTTATCAGTAATTTATGTAATCTAAAACGTGTTACTCCACTGTCAGCATGAGGGCACTACCAAATTTTTCTCACCAGCTATTTTACATATTCTTTTTAATTTATATAGCCACTCAAGTTGAAATCCCACACATCCTATCAGCTGCCCTGAAACTCACTCTGACAATGAAAACTCATTTCCTTAACTGAGCAACTGAGTAACAAAAAGCAACTCAGGAATACTAGGCTTATGTACTTATCATAAATACCAATTTTCATGGTGGGGGGCTGGGGGCAGGAGTTCAAGTCCTTCCTGAATTTTACCTCTGTGAACCTTGGAGATTCAGGGCAGAAAAAAAGCGGGTCTGGGTCCTGCTCTAAATCTAAAGCCATGCAATTGTACAGGTCTCACACCTAGGGACCTACTAACAATGTAAAAAGCACTATGGATAAAAAAACAGATTGATCCTCTAAACACAAGCTAGAACTCAAAATAAGAATTTTTATCATTCTAGCATACCTCTTAGGGCTGCAAGACTGCACAGAGACCTAAACATAATTTTAAAAACTAGTTTTTGAAGAAATTCTACAAAGTCTGTACCACAGCATTTCACTTTGAACAGAGAAAATAAGTGACTCTCAGGCACAAATAGGCATCAGACACTATCAATAGCAGAAAACCTTCACAAGGCAAACAGAATTTACCACCATTTAAAAGATGCTCTGTATCACTCTGATTTCCTTATGTGCATGCAAAGCTGGGAAACCCCCACATCACTGAATAAGGGGCAAAAGCCCATCTTGCAGACAGATTCCCCAGACAGTTGCAACTGATACTGGCAGCCCCAAACCCACTGCCAGTGTCAGAAAACAGACTCATCCTGCTGCCAATGCCGTTGTTCCCATTCACTGCCTCAGAGGAGCTAATCTGATATATTTTCCTTTATGCTAATATCTCTTAACATAAATGTCTGCTAATTGGCCGGCCATTTTTAATTCGCCGGTGCAAAGAATTCACCCTCAATTTAGCCTTCACAAAACACCTTTTGCTCTTTTTTCACTTTCAGAGAAGTTTTACTCCCACTCCTACTGGGCTGATAAGATCAAGATTGTCAGGAGACTGAACATGTCACATTTATTCCACCATTTAACCTGTAAATGCTGTGCTGCACAGAGAATTTCAAGCTCTAGGACAGATCATTACACTGCAAAGAAAGGCTACAAGGAATACCAGAGCACAAGGAAGACCCAAGTAAAAGTTCTTCTTATAAAGAAATAAACTACAAGAAAATGGGACTAATTCATCCAAAGAAATCAAAACACAAAAGAAGGGAGTAATTAAAAATTGATATAGAGGAAGTACAAACCAGCCCAGATGAAATGCAATACCGACATCATAAGCATCAGACACCAACAGTGGCCAGACTATCTAGAGCTTAAGGAAAGCCATGGCAATATTCCATCTACAGATCAGAAGTTGCAGCTTAGCTTTTCAAAACTCGGTAAACTTCACAACACAGTTTTCCCCCGAGCCATTGAATTCCTAAAATTTTTTCTGGTGATCTACAGTCAGCACTGGACAGCATTTAATGAAGGGCCAACTAATTGCTACCTACCGTTCTCACCGCTGGTGCTGAGGTGCTCGTAAAAGTCTAGGAAAAACAACACAAGGCAAAGTTAAGAAAACTAAACTACATGTTAAGGGCTTACTTTAGGCTGACATGTCAGAACATCTCACATTCAAGGACACATTTAGAGCGATGCTCTTTAGCAACATCATTAGGCGCTTTACCAACTACCATCACAACTCTCTGCCAGCTTCTTATTTCCTTTTTTGTCTGTAGGGAAGCACAATAAGCAGTGTTGTTAGCCCTAAAATGTGGCTTGAAAATGCAGGTGTGCCTTGAAGTTCTGCAAAACCTTAAACTAGGAAAGCCATCCTCGCAACAAGACCTGAGGAACAACAAATTCGATTTCTCTGGATTCCCCATTGAGCACAAGCCACTCGTTCTCTTCTGTGATCAACTTCACTGGAATACCTGACGATTTGACCCACTCTATGCTTGCTATCACCTTCTTTTGCTTACCTCACTTGTACTTAAATTTGATCCCATTGCAGCCCCAGTTGCATGTAAGTCCAGTGTTAAAGGCTACCACGTCGTATGGCTGGCAGGAACTCCTCATGCAGGTTAGGGGTGGAGGAATAGGGATTTTATGACGAGGCTCTCCTGCCCCACCCCCTGATTATTCCCTGTCATTAGGCAGTCACCTCCCTGCTTCCTGCAGCCTATTAGAGCACCTCAACTGAGTCAGCAGAATGAAGAGTGATTCCTTTTCTACCCACTGTGATGTTTGGGGAGGATGCTGAAGCCCCTTTCTGCCCAGGTATTGCTCTCTTGAAATACTACAAGTAATGAAAAGTTTTGCATTTATGCAACAGCTCTAAGCCCCAAGCAAAGTGCTGCTGATTAATTAAATCACAGCTCTCAAAGTATCTCTACACTGCCACCATCACGCTGCAGGGCAGTAGAGAGAGATGTCAGCAGCTTCTTTCCAACCCATACATTCAAATATCTGCCTATAGCAGTCTTCGCATAGCAGCACAGTTCAGGTAGGTAAGTCCCACAGTTCAGCAAGGTGACTCAATTGTAGTGCCACAACTGAGTGACTGCAGCACCTATGCTCCCCTGAAGCTGCTTTGAGCATCTCTGTGCTACATTTAGCAACTTCAACACATGCTGGGTATTCTTTGCCTGGATATTTATTGCATATATAGAAAAAAAGTTAATCCGTGTTCAGAAATCTTGCAGTTTGATATTAAATCAAACAAGAGGGAAGGGAGGAGCTATTAGCAGCAGGTGAAACTTGGGAGTGGAAAGGTGAGGCAGGAGAGAGGGTTGTGCTCTCCTGTGTGGGCCCAGGGAGCACAGCAGTTCATCCATCCTCAGAGCTTACTTCAAAGGGATCTGTGTGTGCTGGCTCTCACAGTGAGCCCAGCAGACACACTGTGAGAAACTCCAGGGCTCAAAACTCTCCCTGACGGCTCCTCACCCCAGTGTACAGTGACTCACTGCCTTGTAAAGTGTATTAGAGTAGCCCTAAACTAGCATACATGTGCAGGCTGGCAGATTTTGGAGCATGCAAGAGCAGACTCTGGCTCTGCCAGACTCCTTCTGGCCTCTCTGACTGATGATAGGAGGCAGCAAGTACTCAGTCTTGCATAATGAAATTGAAGCGATTATTTTACATCAATCTTACTTGTATTGGTGTTTAACTCATTTGATGCAGGCAAAGAAAGCAACCTTGTAACCTGCAGTGGGTACCACCTAAGTGCACTTGCCTGTGCCAGGATGGCTGGCATCAAAATAATTCTGCACAGAGGAAGAGAAGAGGTGTTGTCCAAGGAACTTCACTAGAGTAAAATCCTCTTTTTATATACAAGTTGCTTCCTCCTGTGTTGATGTCCGTGTGATAAACACGTGTGATGCCTCTTCAGAAGATCTTATTCAAAATATGCAGTGGTAGTCTCTGCTGGTTTCCATCTGAAGTATTTAATGACTAGCTGCTTGCTCCACAGGCACACTTCACACCGTTCTCTCAGAATCAAAGGAAAATGGCACACAAAAGTGAATCTAGAACATCTGAAATGTTCCTTAAAGGAATGACCAAAAGATACTTCCAATGGACATGACCATCTCTACCCCAAAGACAAAATATCTCCTGTAACTTCTGTCTTTATTACTTTATATCTGTGTTAAATCCTTAGGAACAAATTCAGGTGGAGCAGTCACAGCTGAGAATCACTTACTTGCACTCTCACAAAACTAATTATTTCTAGCTTCTGAAAGAATGTTCCCTGGAAATAGTCCAGTATTAAAATTTAGAGTAGGAATCTGTTTTCATTTTAAAAAATCTGCAAAACATTCTCTATCAAAGGAAAGAGGATGGGCTATCCAGGTCACCTTCCTCAAGTTATCCCAGCAGATATATACACCTATATACATCTATACCATCCCACCTGTTTCACAACCAATACAAGACCCCCTGACGCTACATTCTCTTACCCACACTGTTTTTAAGATCCACACATGAGACAGAACTTCACAATTTATAGAATTATTCCAGACTCAGTGCGTCTTACTCACTGAATGGTTTTCTGATGTTCAGACTATTTTTCTCATTTCAAAATAATGTCACCACTGTCATACCACAACATGTTCTTAAATAATTCTCCCTCTCCTGCTCATGATTACCATCCAGTTTTACTTGGCATTGTCTCCCTTAACCACTACCTGTCCACATCACACAAGAAGGCTTTGGAATACAAATTTTAAAGACCTGGTATCTTTGTGGCAGCCAAGAATAACGATCTCAGCAGTTTCTCATTCATGCCGTGAATACATGACAGAACCAAGCACTGAATGCTCACAACACCTGTGACACTTGTCAGCACTGAGAAAAATTCATGGCTTATTCACTGTTGTCTACTACACCACCTGCTTAAAACAAAAAATAATGAATTTTCAGTTTGTCCCATTGGAATTTTAGAAGTAGAAGTGTGTCCCTAGGATTACAATTTCAAAAAGATTACAACTTCCAAGGTCATGTATCATGTTGGGGTTTTTGCATTTTTCATTAGTTCTTCCACAATTTAAGGACAATTTCAGAGACAACCATAAAGCTTGCATTAAGCAAATTCATGTCTGAAGTCACCCAAAGTCTAAAGAGCCATATGTTGGCTCTTTTTAGTAATCACATTTCCACAGTAATAATTTTAAATTGCCAGAGATCATCATATACATACTACTTACACTCTTACTTGGATTTTTGATGATTAGAGACTGTGTAACTAATGACAGAATCCTCAAAAGTATCTTTAAAGCTCTGAGCAGTAACAAGGAAAGTAAAAAGGAAGATATAATTTTCCTCTGCTTTTCATGCACTTTCAAGTGCACATTTACATGCACATGATTTTGCATCCATGTATTAATAAAGGCAAGGTGGAGAAAATATATCATTCTGATATAAACTGGCAAACACTAGTTTCGCCAGGACGACATTCAGATAATTGAGTACCTAACTGCAACAGGTTGCAGGGAGGAATAACAGCCGCTTTCAATACCTCACAATTACCTTATGCACCACTTTGTCACCTTCTGATAATCCAGGACTACAGAAATGCATGACTAATGGGGAACTTCATCTTATTGCAGGAGAATATCCTTGTACCACCCTTGGGATGACAACAGGAGCGGTCATCATTTACACAGCCTGAACATAACAAGAGGGGTAAATATTCAAAGCACATGCTAGAGGTATTAAAAATGATAGCCAGACATCACATTAGAAAATAATTACTCAGTATTAACAAATTAAGCCATTTAACAAAGGTTGTGTCAGATCTGTAGCTGGGGATTTTCCCTGGGTATTGCCTTTCACTTTGTTTTCCTTTGTTTTGTATAATGTTTCCACAAGCTACAAAATCTACAAAGACCTCATCCTGCCAGTCAGACAAGAGCAAGAAGCTCAAGTCAAACTCTAGTTAAACAAAGGCCTTGAACTCAATAACCTCCACAGACAAAGTGTACACATGGATGACAAGTGTCACTTTCCTATCCCAAGGTGTCAGATTTCAGACTCCAAAAAGTTTAATTTTGGCTTGGTAATTTTTGGCTCGACACTAATGTTAAGGAACTCTTTGGTATAAAAAAAACAAACAAAAACACCCAAATCCAAAACCAAACAAAAATACCCCCCCCCCATATATATATATAGAACATTCACATTATTATGATGAATATGTTGGGATTTTATTTTCATGTTTCTATGTTCCACACCTTCAAAACACGTATTCTTCAAAACTCTACAATATTCTTTCAGTCATTGGAGAGAAAGACCACACTAGGTGGAGGGGTGGAAGATTACATTTTTGTTTAAGACACTATTCTGATTGTGACATATATGAAGGAGGGCTTCTGCTTTCAAAAGACTATTGAGAAACTGCATTAAAACAACTCCACATGCCCTTGATGTTTCAGAGAGATAAAATCTCGCCCCTCCTACTCACTCACATGAAGTAATTGGGCTGCTTTACCTTTCAGAAATCATCACTAAAGTGTTGGCCCATCCGTTAAGATATGCAACCCTGCCTTCAGATTTGTTGCAACAGAATTTCAAATGCAATCCTCATCTCAAAAAGCAGTAGCTCAAACTCTTTATCTCTGCCCCTCCCTGTGCTCTGCAGATCTGAGCATTCAACAGCACCTCTCTTTACCTTTGCAGGAGCACTCAGAGGTTGCCTGACCTTTCAGGTTCATTCAACACTTCAGGCACTCTTCAAGCAGCTATTTCACTGCCCTAACCCCAACAGACCACAGGTGTGAGGAACACCAGCACCAGCCTGTGTCAGCTGATCACCCAATAATTAGGCAAGACACATAGCCCAGGACCTTTACAGGGAAATCTAGAGCCAATTTCAATCTGAACCAATTCTCAGAATATCCTCAGAATATCAGGAAGTCACCTCATATTACCAGCTAATTAAGCTAATTACCAGCATATTACCAGCTTCATCTGCAGTCAGCCAGAGAGATGTTTGAGTCCTTATAGAGCCTGCAAATATTCGCAACTAATTGTTTCCAGGATCATGCAGGATCATAACATTACATCCAACAGAGCTTGTGTGACAGGTCACAAACAGGTGTTTTCAAAAAAAAAAAAATTGCTGCTGACCTACATGGATCTTAAATAGAAGAATTGCATCAATGCTGAATCACTTTAAAAAATCCAGCTAATATGTCAGGGAGCCTGAGCCTCGTCTCTGTCCTTAAAAAATACCACCAGTAATAATGAATGTATCTCCTTTGTTATTAATAGCTGGCAAGCCACTCAAATATCTCTTCCCCTGTCCTTTTATTCTGCCTTTCACCATCAGATCACAAGCAAGATTTTGAAGTATCACTGTAATGTGAACATCATCAATGGTCTTTAATAGAAGAAGCCTTTCCTTTTCTGAACAAGAAACAAAATTAGTCCTTTTTGGAGAAAACTCACAAGCCATCAAGGCAAGACCATCAAGCTTGGGTCTCCCAGCTAGAATATTAGTCTCATGCAGTGTTAGATGCTTGGAGCCAGATCCTCACACAAACACCAGCATCTGTCTGACTTAAGTCAAAATACTGAGCTGCTAAGCTAGACCATTTAGGCAACCTAAGATTTTTCAGTGACTTGCTAAATAGGCCCAGATTCTGAAAACGGACTCCCTTTCCTCAGCTCATTCTAAGCCATCCTAATTTTCCAGATCAGCTGCCAAAAGCACACATCATCACCACACCTTGGGTGAGTAAAGCTGAAGGCCCAGTGCCAAGTGTTGCAACCAACAAAAACCAGTGGGTGGAATGCACCAGGCACACACTGAACTGCTTATATTCATTCTTCCTGGAGCTCTAATAATAAAACTTGAAAATCTTTAAAATACTTAAGAGATACTTTGCAAAAGAAAAGAATCACATTTTTAAACCCCCATTTCATTATTGTTTAAAAATAAACTCATGAGCATAACTGAGCTATCAGTGACATCTTCCTTTTCTTCTTTACTCACAAAAAACTATTGCAGTCTTACTGGTGACACAAAACATCAAGTTATCCTAGCCAATGAAGGTGAAAAACTGGCTTTCTGCATAAGAGGGCTAGTGAAACAAAGATGTATCAGTAGCTGAAGAAAAGGAAAGTTGTTGGACTTGACCACTTTAGATCCATGAAAAGGAGATGCAAAGGTTACTGCCAACAGTTTCCTTTTATGAAGGAAGACTTACTGGTTTGATTCATATTGCAGCAAAGCTTGACAGACACTGCTGGCGTTATCTCCTGTTAAACGAACTGATGCACAGAGAAAAGGACTGTCTTAAAGGTAACAACATATAATGTTATCTCCTGAGTTATCGTTCCAGTCATCTGCACTCTTGAAAGCAGTTTCTTTCCATTTTTCATCTTCCACAGTTAAGTGACAGCTCTTCTTTCATCTTTCCTCAAAGGTTATTAACAAAGCTCATTGTTCACTCAATATTTGATTTCTTGGTATCAAAAGCAAAAGTAACTTTTTCCCAGAACAACTCACTAGCTGAGCTGAGTCCACAGAACTTAATAAACACCCCATATTTCAATGACTTCAACTGTAAAATTCTTATTTTTAATAAGATTATGCATGGCTACTTAGTATTTGAACAGAAGCTATTACTCTATATGTATATTTTTGCATACAACAATAAGAAAATAAGATCTAAGAATGACCAGTTAAATATACTTTCTTCAGAAACCATTTTTCTAAGACAAGTACAAGAATCTCACGAACACTACCCTGTCTGTTATTTGGATGGCAGTGGGAATAAAACCGTAGCAGCAGCTACACACTGACCATCTCACTGTTGCAGAAGTCAAAGGAGCTGGTATCACAATTCTGTTGCCATCACAAACATCTGTGAGCTTGCAGCAGGTGAATGTTTATTAGTCCTGTACCAAAACATTTGTGCACCTCCTGCTGATGAGATTTTTCAAAATACACTCTAAAAGTGTTTGCTTGAATTAGGTGATGAGTAGTTTTTAAGTTGCTTCTTTCGTTCCACTGCAGTTCTCAAAGCCTGGAGAATTAAGTGTTTATTATTCAGGATGTTGTAGCTGCACAAGTTAAGCAGCTTGTTGAAATTCTCTTCAGTGTACGTAAGCAGGCCAGTGCCATAGGGAGCAGCACAGCTGGACACATCCACTCTTCCTTGCTCCATCTCTGCGGGACTGCGCTCCACATCTGAAATTAGAGCAAAGCACAGCAAAGATACTGAGGTGGAAAACGGCTACCTGGCAATGAAAAACACACAGTAACAGATACAAAAAGATGAATTGTCTCTTGAAAATGGTTCAAGGTTTAATTGCTGTATAGTAACTGTGTCAGCTGCACTAATAAAATCCAGTAGTTTGCTGCTTGGCTACAGTCCAGACTTGACCAGCAGAAAAACATTTCCATGCAAACTGCTTTCCTCTCTAAATTATGGGTTTGCATCAGAATTTTTTTTTTCAATATTTGGAATTTTGTATGTTTAACTTTTCAGCGGAGTTCTCAGACAATAACTCCTTATCTACCAGCTGGTAGAAAATTACACCAGAGGGCTCCTGGACTGGGAATCCTCCCTCTCAGGTGGTGGAGATTTTTAAGCAAATGCAGCAGAACAAATAAGACAATAAACAGCATGAGGTCTTTTTCAATAAGCTGGTTCATGGCTTTTTGTTCATTTTTTGAGGAAAGTTTCCTGGATCATGAAAAATTAGCAACAAAAAAATTAGAGTTGATGCACGTAAAAGTATCTGTAAACGGAAACTGAATTTGCCAAGTAGGTCTTTTTCTTAGTGAAACAAATATTTCTTCTACTGCTGAACTAAAGGAAACAATCTGGCAACTTTTCAAAAATTATAGGCATCAAGGCAGCTTGTTACCCTGGCAAAGCCTTTGCTTCATTACATGTTTTCAGCATTTTTATTATCATTTTTTTCATGTAAAAAAAGTAATAGGAAAATTCTAGCTTTGTTAACCGAGTAAACATTATATCTCTTTATGAGACTGTTAGGTGACAGCATAAATTACCAGTGGATATAACTTAGTAGCTGTGTCCTCTTCTTTATTATCAAAGTTACATGACCTGCTTCAAGTGCCAGAGGGGGTTTCCCTCAAGGTACAGCTACTCATACTTTTATTTTTAAACCTCTTCATTCCAATCCCTGATTACCTGGCAAATACTACATGCATCACACCTGGACTGAGAATATAATAATTTAGCAAACTCAGAAGCTTACCAGTGTCTAATTTTGGAAGAGGAACAAAATCAATGGATCAGCTGGATGAGACAATCTCAAAAAATGATTACTGCTGTCAACTTACTTGGTGCCTTGTATTTTTGGAAGGTATCACAAACCAGTGGAAAATAGGCTAAGATTGGTGCCTCTAAGCTGTCCTCAAACACATAGCATTCCTTCAGGTGCTCCCGGTCTTCCTGGCTCAGCTCTGTGCTGGGGAATGGGATCCCATGCTCCAAACAGTACTCTGAGAATAGGTCCAGTGGCTGGCTCAACAGAGAGGAGAGATGCAACACAAAGAGAGCTTGAAGTGAGACCACCAAACCCCAAAATAATATTTTGCTGCAGTAGACACTCTGAGATTGATTCACGTGTTTATAAATAATGCTAACTTTGCACTGGAACAAACATAGCATCTTAATTTTAATATATCCTGAGTAAACAGAAATTTGGTTGATTTGCTAACACTATATTTTTAAAGCAGGGTTACTATTTACTGAAATTTATATGACATTCAGGTCATTTTTGTGATTTAGTGAGCAAGTAGAGGATTTGGATAAGGAAACTTTGACTACATGTGGCTTCTCAGATCACAGGCACTTAAATATTTGCATTCAGTGCATCTGTCTATGGCTTCATATCCTCTTACAAATAAATTAGATTAATTTTAATCATATAAGCCCCTCAAGGTTTCTTCAAATGCAGAAAAAATAACCCTGACTAAAATTCATGCCAACACCAAGTCAAAAGTAAAAGCAAAACATTTCATTCCAAAAAATTCAAATATATATATTGTGTATTAATTACATTGTCTAAGTTATTTAACAGTTGAGGAACTTATCAGGATGACAGATACGTAGAATAGGACATCTTCTGTATGTCTGTGTTCATATGTCAAAAAGACACTGAAAACAGCCCTGATAAAGGCAGTGACATTATGGTCACAGTTGCGAATAGCACCATTGACATGATTATTTAATTTAATAAAAACAAGACCATTTTTCTGGAGGGAAAAAAAAAAAGAGAGAGGGAGGTGTGGTAGTAATTCAGCTGCTAGAGTCATACAGATAAAGAATTACTGCTTCAAAACATCACCAGAGTCTGTGATCCTCCACTGTAATTTAAGTGGAGAATGACATCCACTTTTCTCTCTGGCCTCAGAATGGGTGGGCAGCTGGTGTTGATGAAGAAAGCTGTATCTATCAGCTTGAGGTAGTCACTCATTTCATTCAGCTGGCTGGGAGAAGAATCCAGCACTGTGTCTGAAAGGCCAAAACTTTTATTATTATTTACTGCAGGGTCAAGTCCCTTTTCTTCCAAATTAGCATAAAAGAGGAGAAAGAAAAGACAGTTGATGTATATTCATCGCTGACACAAAGCCCACAGTTAAGTATTTGTCTTTGACACAATTTTAGTATCTAAAGCTCAACTCTGAGATCAGTCAGAGGGAGCAGTTCTGAGACTCGGCTCCATCCAAAGTGATAAATTACCCTTCTTTTTCAACATGTGTAAATTTGTGGCTGTTTAACTTCCTCAGAAGCTTCAAGTCACTCTTTGACGGCTTTTCCCAGGAAGATGAGAATTCAAGCAAACCTGCTCTGCTTTCTCCAAGACAGGAACGAGACCAGGAGTAAAGGATCCAGGGCTTGGCAAAACCCATTCCACAAATATGTTAATCAAATAATATTAATTAAAATTTGCCTTTATGATAAAACTTATCAAATATTTGTTCTCAGCAAGTATTGGCACTCAAATCTCCTTCAAAGATATAACTAAAACAATTTTCAACTACCTTTCCACATGCAAAAGCTCTCATTCTCCAAATATTTGTTATGTAGCTGCAAACCCTTGAGGAAATTATGGTAAGTTGAAACCACTGGCCGCCCGGTCATCATTTCTCGAAGAGTTTTGGGAAGGTAACCTTTGGGAATGGATAAGTAGGTTGTCTGTTCATGAGGCTTCTTGGGCAGAGCAGGATGGTTCTCTGTAGGAAGAACAAGAGGGTATGTGTGAAGGCATGGACAGGGTCACCACAGGACAAAGCAGGCACAGCAGAGGTCCAGGGAAACTTTCTCCTTCCTCTTTATTTAAAATCTGACTCCATTTATATACATTTGTACAAAGGTCAAGAGATTGGCTACACAGGTTGCCAACTCTTTAACCTGGATGGTGAACATGACCATGAATCACATTTCTCCTCCCAGAGGAGAAATATGTAAACATTCTAAAAATACACATTATTAACATGAAGCTGGGAGAGAATCTGCAGTACAAAGTTACAAGCACTCAAAAGCCAGAAGACTTAGGGCGACATATGTGTCTGCATTTTTCTCTGTTTCTCTGATGATAATAACAACCAAACCACCATGGCCCCCAGCCCCATCTGTGACTGAGTGCACACGTGGCCATGCAGAGTGTTCAGGACAGTGGGTTTCAGTGTCACACCACCACCTTCTTCTTCCCTGTCTAGTCTCTCCCTCCCCAGAGGGCTCTGGTAACCCTCTCGTGACTAACAAAACTCCCCAGGGACGTTGCACAGTGAGCAGCACAATGAGCAGTACAATGTTTTTTCCTCTTTTACAGCACAACAGTTGGTCTCCTGCTTTTCCTTCATTCTCAAGGGCTTGGTGACCCATAAGCCAGAAATAGGACACAAAAACAGACCCTTTACCAAATGTCAGGTTTCACATTTCAGAGAGGTGTGAAGAAAATGCAAATGCAAGAGAAAAGTAATCTAAAGAATTAACCAATGTCATGCTCAGTGTCCCGAGTCCATCTGTGCCAGAAGTGTTCTGAATGTCCTGAGAGGTAAACAGCATCCATAAAACTCTGGGAAAATATATTGCTCCATGTGCCTTGAAAGTTAAAAAAAAAAAAAAGCACCATACTTAATATTAGTTAGAATTTTTAGAGCACAGCTATAGCAACATACCTGAATCCACTCTCTGTTTTAGTTGTGAAATATTATGAATTTTCCTATAAATGTCAAATGCCACATCATTTCACACAATGTCTGGCGTACAACCAGGACATTTTCAAAACTTGGCTGTCTATAAAAGCCAGGCTGTGAGTTTAAATACTTCAGATGATCACTTCGGGTGTGTTCAGCAAGACACTCAGCAAATCAGTCACATTTGTCTCAAAAATTAGTTTCTTCTTTCACCACTTTTGGCTGGTTCATTTGAGATTGAAATTGCATCAGATACCTTCTTTGGTATGCTAATATTGCAACCTGCAGACCACCTCTGTGTAGCCAGCTCTTAAGGTGATGTTTTCTTGAGACAGGAAATTACCTTTCAAGAAGCAGATGTGGGATTCTGGGATCTTCTTCATCCGGCGACCCATGAAGAACTCGCTACCAAAATCCTCTGAACGAACAAAGGCCCCATATTTCAGGAGACCCACCTCGTATGGTGTGAACTCCACCCACTCTGCAAATAAGGCATCAAACTGGGTTTATTGCAGCCACCTGAACACACGTGAAATGAGCTTAGAGAATCAGAAGGTGGAAGAACAAGGCCTACAGCTTCACCATGGTGGTGACAGACAGTTCAAACCACCATGTTTTGAAACAAACTGGTGCCCTTCAACGCAAATTAATGCAAAAGCTGAATTCATCTCCTCTGCCAAAACCCATTCAACTTGGGATTCAAGTCCATCTCTGCACTAAGAAGCAAGACCTGGGGCTGAAAGTCCACTGATTGCTAAGGCCCTGCACGCAAGGTGGCATTTTGAGTTCCTCTGAGTCAGCAATGACACCAGCTACCATTCATTCTTAACACTCTTTATAATCACTGCCTTGAGGATAAAAAACTCTGACTAAACCCCCTCCCCACACAGAAACCTTGGCTGGGTGCACTGAGACTGCAGCTGTGCCTAGGAGCAGATGACCAGGTTCAGTTGCAGGACTTCTTGCTTAGTTTGGTCTGGAAACACTACAGGAATACTGATCAGGATCACTGACTGCGGCACAGAGCACTGCTCCTCCTCACATCCCTCTCTGGCTGCTGGAAGCTGACTCCTGCTCTCACCCCTTTCCACCTTCTCCTTTCTCCTCCCTCCCTTGCCCTCCTCCCCACTCTTCACAGCTCTCTGGACTAGTGCTGCCCCACAGAAGAGCCAGAGAAGGGGCTGTGGGAGGTAGGTGGGGACAACAGAGAAAATAGCAGCAGTAGTGGCTCTCAAGGCTGCCAGCAAAAGGCATCTCCATCCCCCCACCAAGCAGTGCCTACAGCACAGGCATCTCCCTTCCACAGTATTAAGATGCAGGTTTTTCATCCAAATCAGGATGAATCAATATGAAGACAGGGGAAAAGAAATTATCTAAAAGATTTATTGTCTTGGGCTTACAGTAAAAAGTTTTGGCATTCAATCCGCCTTAGAAGGAAACTCTTCAGAGTTATAAGAGGGTAATATGATAAACTATACCTTTAAAATCCAAAGTGCTAAAGCCATCCTTGACATTGAGGGCCAGGTATATGGGGAGTGGATTCTGCCCCTGATTTACTGCTAGTTGCTGATCTGAGAGTTTGTGAGTACTTTCCTGTTTACAAAGAGCAAAAGTCATTATAAGAAGATGAACATGACGCATGGACTTACTGCAGTATCTAAGCATGAACTATCAATGAAGTATCTGTTAAACCTCAGTAGGTTTTGTTCTGTGTACTTTAGACTTTGGGCTACACAAGCATGTTCATATGTTATCTGCCACAAGCCTTCACCAAGGCATTGTCCTTATGGGAGTTTTGGCTAGGGGGATAGGGCAAAAATGCAAGAAACATGTCTGTACAGTCACTGGGATATGACTTGCTTTAAGGAAAGAAAGACATTTAATCAACCTGGACACACTTTTTTCACTACAGCTTATGGGTGTATACATTGCTATGCCTGAACTTAGCTCTGTCAGAGGCTTCTCTCCTCTGTGTGTTACTAGAATGATCACCTGACCCAAAATTAGAGATGGAAAATCAGTTTCCTTAACATCTTGACTTTTTACATGCTCAGACATCTCTAGATGCTCACATTTTAGGGTTACTTTGTTACTTTTATTCTAAAAAGCCAAAGAATAATTCCTTCAGGTGCTTTGAGAGCCTTTTCTCTGAATCCACTACCTTAGACATGGGAAGTTAGAAATCCTCTGAAAAAAAGAGGGAGAGAAAGAATATAAAATACCTGGTGATGTAGCATACAATCAATGAAGAGTCCCCATAAATCTGTAAAGGACACCTTGTGTCCCTCTTGCTTTCTCTCACAAAGCTTATTTTCATAGTATTTCATATGATCCAAAGTGAAACAGTGCAGCTTGCTCTTGGTCACAAGTTTCCTGATACCATCAATTGGCCCACTGAGATCCTTTTGTGACCAATTTGCATCTTCATATAACTTTGACATGGTCCTGGATAAAAGAAAGGTACTGTGGTTCATCACATAGCACATGACAATTGGGCTATTAACACACATAAGTGTTTTGTTTCAGGCTACACGAGGCTCTTGCCCTCCAGCTTTTACTTGGAAGAGCATTTCATAGCTGAGGTAGTATTTACACTGTATAATGATTTTCTTCTCGTTTTTTCTGCCCAAATACATTTAAAATCATCCTAGCTTGTTTGTTCTTCAGAATCAAAAGAGTAATAAAGCAACACTGATAACTCAAGCTTTTGCTAGAATTACCCTTTGACTGTCCAAGCCACATCTGTCTGAGGCCAGCTTCAGACCCTGTGTGAAATGTGAAGCTGGAGTTTAGCAGCCACTACTGCCCTGGCAGTGAAAGCCCCTCCTTGGGCATGCAACAGGTGGGTCACCTCAAACTCCTGGCATACATAAGGGCAGGCCTGAGCTGCCAGCTCCCAGAGCTCAAGCAGATTCCAGTCATCCCCTCTCATCCCCACCCCACTTGTTCTATTTCTGTCTCACATACTTTTAGAGCAGCCACTAAGAGGCAAAATGTTTTAAACCCCTCAACCCCTCCTAGTTTGTGCAAGGCAGTCACCATTGAGTACATGAATGACACTCTCAGGGCTGTTTTTTTAAAGTCACCTTTTTGGAGATGTGTAAGAGTTGAGCCAGACAAATATTACAAAAGAACTTTTGAAGTGTTGCATGCAACACAATAACAAGTTACATGCAAACTCTCCCAGCTTGTGCTCTTCTCCTTTTGTTTCTGTAAACACTTCAGTGTAGTTACAAAAATACTGTAATTCTCATTAGATTTGTTTCTTTTAGGAGGACAGTACTGAATGGTTCCATGAAACAAATCCAAAAGGAAGCCAAGTGCCAGCATCAAGCTGAGCAAATTCATCAATAAGGCAAATTGCTCAGCAGGTTATCACTTTGCTAACACAAACGGCAAGTACAAGCCCACCTCTCCTTACCATGTTGTGGCAGATAAACCACTGATGTATGACACACAGTCCAAAACACCCAGCTCCTGGAGAGCCAGAAGACTGCCAAGCATAGCTGTCATGGACCGCACTCCCCCTGCTGCAGTCACGACTGCCACCACTGGCACCTGCTCAGCACACAAAGACAGGCACAGAGTCACTCATCACCAGATGAAATACAGGAGTGATGGCCATGGAGAAAAAGTAAACAGCAGCATCTGATTCAGGTAGGTATTGATTTATTCACCCTCTTCAGGGCAGTGCCTAGCTGTGTGTTTGGGTTGTGTAAACTTTGGTGGAATTTAATGTATGCTGAAAGCATTTTCCTGATCAGTGATGCTTTGGAAAGTCAGGAGCTGTAAGTGCAGTTCTTGTATGGGAAAATACATTTTCAGATTTTCTCAATGTATTTCATTTTTTCCTCCACTCTTTCCCTCAAAATACATTTTAAAGCTCTGAGTATAACTAAGGTCAGAAGAGCAGCAGAAAATCTGCCTGCAAAATTTTTTTCTTCCTCTACATGTATATACAACATTTGCTATTCTCCAGGCAGATAGTGCTCAGCTTTATTGATTTAACACCCTCTTTCTGATCCAGATTACCTCTACCTTCCCTGATATGTAATATGATATGTAATGTGGTTTTACTTTCTTCAGAGATGCATCAATCCTCTTATCCATCCTCCCTTTTCTGCAGAGTAAAAACTGATAAACAAATATTGAGTTTTAGGAACATATGATGCCATTACCTTTAATCTCGTCTTCACTGTATTACACCATCTACTTGTGGGTTTGGGAGGTTCTTTGATTAATTTGGCTCAAAACCCCTTTTATTCCAATTTAATAATAACAAGTCCTATTCTATCTGTTATTTAAGTTGATGGGCACTTTAACTTGGTTAAAAATGCTGTCCTGCACACATCATAAAGGGTTGGGTGTGCTGGGAGCTGAACAGAGGACAAAATACCCCACAGGCGCATTTTCCCAGACTCTTGCTCCAAGCACCACAGCCTCATAACAGATTACTGTCCTCCAGTTCAGGGATCCCCAGGAGAGGAGCAAGCAAGAGGTAACACCAAAAAACACAAAAGACAGATGCTACTTTACCAGGGTGCTGTGGGAGAGTTGCAGCCTTCCCTGTGAACCTTGTGGCAGCAGAGAAGAGGTGCCAAAGAGGAGAAATGGTCTCAGTCTAAGCAATCAAATTTCACCAGGCACGGTAATACACACCAGCATGTCAGCAAATACAGCCTTTGGGTGCCCCTGAGTGAGGACAGAGGTTGGCAGAGAATAAATGGGCTACAACTCGCCCCCTGTTCATCCTCTGTGCCAAAAACTTGGATATGGTCTTAGGTGCAAGTGACAATCTGGCCTATACTATTTAGTCTAGAATATGTGGAAGAGCTGTATGGGTAGTCATGCAAGTACATCACATCCACTCCTCTCAAAGTGGATCATATCACTTCAAGTTCCCGAGATGCTGCCCCACATACCTCATCCTCCTGCAGGTCTTCATCTAGGTGAAGAACATTTTTCAGAGCAGCAGCAACCACCTTCTTCCTTTTACAGATGAAATCCTGCTCCTCTGCGCACAGACCAAACCCCAAGCGCAAATCTAAATTCTTGCAACTAGAACATAAGGGCAGTACAAGTACCTGTAGCCATTTCAGTTGGAGACATTCAGCAAAACCAACAAAAATAAACCAGTTTTATAAGAAATTATACTCCCATGTATATCAAAGTCCCCCTACGCAAATGAAAGCAGGTATATGGATATCCTATGTCCTATATTTGTGCCTTCCTGTGGAGATTTTAGACCAGAATTATGTTCTGAACAATTTCACACAATCACAAGGAAGTTAAATAAATACAATATTCTGCTTATTTAAAACAAGGAAACAAACTGAATTCAAGCTGTTTCACACTGAACTCTGGTATTTGGACATCTCTTCATGTTCTCTTGCTATGCATGTGTCTCCTGAAGCACTAAGGGGGGCTTATTAGTTATTTAAACTTAATACACATTAGTTAAAAGAACCCTAATACCGAGTTAGGCTTACCTCTACAAATAATTTGTGTTCTATTTGAGTCAGAAGATGTCTCTTAAATTTATCCCTTCCATACATTATCATAAATATCACATATATGATTCATTCTATAACTTACATTTTCACAGGTTACAGTTTCAGAGGATTTTTTCAGGAGAGAAAAAAAAAACAAACACAAATACCTCTTGATCTCTTTTTTTAATATTATTCAGTAAAACCCTCTGATTTATCATTCACCTGTAACTAAGGCTTGCAATGGAGCTAATTCATCAATAGGGGGTAATGTTGCCCGTCAGAAAATCTCGGCAAGTCAGTCAATAAATAAATTACTGTCCATGTGTTTCATTGAAAAATGACATGTAGAGGTCTTGCAAATGCATAAAGATGTTAGACACATTAAAAATCTCGTACACATAAATATGCACGTATTATAGAGACAGAGGGATGTTTAGGTATCAAAATTGCAAAGTATCAACATTAGGCAAAACATTGTGATGGTTTTTACCCCATAACTGCCTACCACCTATCCTATTCTAAATACTTATCAACCAATTAAAAAGCTTTAAAATCTTTAAAGCATTTTATTAACCATTCCCCATATTTTAGTCACCATTATTTCCTGTTTTGAAATTTGTTACTTTAAGATGAAACTTCCTTTCATCTAACAATGATACTATGAAAGGAGAGGAGACAGCCTAAAAACTCATTCAAAAGCAATAAAAGATTTACCTATTTTCCTCATTCACAGACACCTCATAAGATTCTCCCTGAAAATCACGAATGAAAGCACCATAAATTTTAAATAGAACTGAAATTTTGTAATAGCAGGTTTTACAGTATTAACAATTATTCACATATATAGTCTAATGATAAATTTTTGGTCTCTTCTCAGGCCTTCAGCACAGAATCCTCATCCTGTTTTTAAACTACTTTTAAAGCAGACAGAAATTCTGAAGGTCCTATTTTCCCCCCAATTCATAGTTATATTTCTAAGTGCATGCAGAGTTAAGCATACAAATAACTTGCTAATGCATTTTTAGTAACGAAATCAATATGTGACCAGATATCCCATATATACAGTTTACCTTGTTGAAAGAATTCCAATTACTGTCAAAGGATACTCACTCTCATCACTGTCACTTTCTTTCCCAAGTTCAGAGAATGGAGAGGCACAGCCAGGGGACTACTTACATCCATTTCCCTCCTACCTGAGCCAGGCTGATTTAAAGAGGGGGAAAAAAGTGTTATAAGGAGAATATCATTTATAAACCTTAGACACAGAAATACCAGATAAGGGTTAAGTCATGATTCTTCTCCCAAAATTTAGGCTAGATGGTATCACCACTCATAAGCAAAACATACACAACGGAAAAAACGCTCCTTTGGCAGAGTCATGAGCAGTCTGGGTTGACTGTGCTTGATGTAGTGGAACCTGGTGGTTTCACTGCTTCCTGGTCTGGAGTGAGGACCTATGGAAATATCTTGGGTTTCTTCATAGGATCCCTTCATTGTGAACGCGAAGTCTCTCCCTAAGAAACAGAAGCAAACCACAGGGAGATGTTAACTGCGCCTAGTCCTGAAATTAGCAAATAAAAGTGCCCCAAGTGACATTTCAGCCCAAGAGCTGCAGGCTTAACTAAGATTAATTTGGACCACAATGTTTTCCTTCCCCTGTGACCAGTGTGCAGCAACTGGCCCTCTGAGTTCCCCTGGACTGCAGGGGCTCAGAACTGACTAGCTCTCAAGTTTGCAATACTCAGAGAACTAATCCCAAAGCTGATGGCAGAGTTGGGGCTGACATCCCTGACTGCTCGAGGCCCAACCCTTCATCCATTGAGAAATGCAAAGCTATCTGTTGTGAGTATTTCACCCACCTTAAGGGGAATTTTTAGCAGGCGTCTTTGTACATAATCCTTTGTGTGAAAGTGTGTGGGAATTGATTTGAATACCCCATAGCAGGTGTAGGATGAATGCTACCATCCTACATTCATAATTAAGTTACTTATTGTTCTGCTTATAGTAAATCCCATTGAATTGCTTTGTAAATGCTAAATTAAATATTTAATGATGATGAAGTATTGCTGAATCCTTCAGACAAATGATCCAGTCTGAGGCTAAGCTTGGCAAGAAGGTCCACTCTGAAACTCACAACTCAGAGTGATGATCTTCACTCCTGGCACCCTTTCCTTTTCCCCCTCTGTACTTTGGCATTCCCAGTCTCCATATAAATAATTCTAGATCGATTCTAATCTGATTTTTCTTTGCATGCTTCATGCAGGTACTAATAGAGTGAACTTTGCATCAAACTTTGTTACATTTTTACAAATTTATATTAAAACTACATTTGCTGATACCTTTGCCAGTGACTCTTTAAGTGACCCAAAGCATTTGTGACACCCTGCCAAGTGACAGAGTATGTGCTACACTTGTGGATGCCTCTAGCAGCATTCACATCCCCTGAGCATTCACTGAAGTCTTTCTCCTCCTGAGAGTTGTGTCTCCCTTCTTTTACTTTGTTTTCACCAGAAAACAGAGGTAAAGGTATTTCAGTTCCATCACACTGCAGCGATGTTTCCAAGTCTCCCAGACCCCTCCACCGTTTCCCTTAAGCTACACAGTCACACCTTTTTCTGAGGATTCTCACTATTAGCAGGTAGGTAATTCAGGAAATACCCAAAATTCTGATTTCTGATGAAAACAAGAGACTAAAACAGACCAAATATTTATCTAGATTCAGGTGCATTTCCCATAGCATGAAAAGAGTGACAAACAATTTAAATCAGCAACCTCACTTTTACAAGAACTCTTCATTTTTGTTTCATTCACATGTACTTTCAAACAGGAAACTTCACGAGACTGGAAGAGAGAAGCAATAAAACCACTGGTCACAGAAACAGTTCAGGATTCTCACTGAAGTTCTAAGGATCCTGTAGAAACACAATGCTTGGCCATGATGGTCTGTGGATGTGAAGAATTTGTACTTGAGTATCTTGTATAAGTCTTGCAAGCGGTACTGTGGTTAAGGAAGCCAAAATAACTGGGGATCTGTCATTACTTGTAAATTCCATTCAGTCCCCAACAGTTAACACAAGAAATTTTTCTCCCTATCTTCCAACCACATCCTTCAGTTCTGTCCTACCATAAGATTGGCATACAAAACAAAAACCAAAAAACAAACAGACAAAAAAACCATAAAAAATTACCACTAGTACGCCATTAGTAATGATCTTCTCAGATACACATGGTCTGAAAAGCAAAACCAAAAGGGTTTATTTAAAAGTGGGTATCTAAGCAATAAACGTTCAAAAACAAATAGTTCTCTGAGCTCAGTTTTTCTAGCTGGCAAGTACCATCAGCACTTCTGTCTTTCCCCTCTGTCTTGCAGCCTTTGCCAGATCACATCCCATACCTTCCCAAGGATGCTCCTTCTTTCTTATCTCTCCTGATGAGTATCATCTCTCCTTAGGCTGAATCACAAAATAAACACCCATTCTCAGATATAAATAGTAAGGCAGACTGTCACTCAAATTCAGGAGAGAAAAGCAACAACGGGGAAGATGCTGAGATGGGGTATCTGAACAAAGGTTCATGGAGCCACCTCCCCAATGCTGCATTACCACTCCGTAAAATGCAGTTTTCTGATGACAAACTCTGCAACATTTAGCTTTTACTTACATGTTTTCCAGTTGAAATTCCACTCCTAGTCGTTCCTGATTCTGAAAATAGGAATTTTAACTTATGAATGGAAAAATATTTTCCTCTGATACAGCTCTGACAATTTATTTATAACTCTCTATTCCCACACCCCCTACATCATAATATGGATGGATACAGTTTTCTCTGGCCACACTTTGATTTCACCTCGCCACTGCTCTTCTGTTTACAAACCAGTTGTCCCATCAAGAGAAAGAACAGATTAAGTACCATAGAATAGGGAGCAAGGGTCCTATTATTAATTTATTAGTAGGATAAGGCATGGGTCAATCAATGCTGAGGAAGGGAAGAATAGCAGGTGAATGATGTAGGAGAACATACTTAAGAATGAATGGACCAAGTACAGTGAATAAATAGGAAGTATACCTTGGCTAAAACAAAAGAACTTGCAGAGTAAAGTCATTAAACATTGAAAAAAGGGTGGAAGAAGGGACCAACTGGGAAAATAAAAACTGCCAGGGTGAAGGGAAGAAGGGAGAAGACCGAAGGTGTGAAGGGAAATCTGGGAAAGAGCTCAGGAGTGACAAATCAAGAGGAAAAGAGACAGGAAAAGCATGAGAATGAAACAACAACAGAGTAGCACACCTACAATATAAAAGAGACCAAATAACTGTTTTACTTCAGCCACTTGCTGCTCTATGGAATACAGCCAATCCAGGAAATACTACCCTAAAAAAGGTATATCAGAGAGACCTTCTGGATCGCCCACAGGGAGGAAAACACTAGTTAACAGTGAAATAAATCTTTTTCTGACAAATGATGGTAACACTTTTTAACTCATATTCAGAATAACTAACATTTACTGACAAGTATCACTTCTGTCCAGCTGTACATCATACTTTAACATGGTGAAATTACTGTGAAAAACATGCCAAATCTGACAATGGAGTTGCCATGGGAAAATCGTCTTTACAGTAAAAGTGAAGAGCAATTTTGTATTTACTAGTTCACATCAGTAAAGAGACATCTCTGATGGCTTCTCTGACAGCTGCATCTGTGGCATGTAATGCAGAAGCAAGTGGTTCTGCTTGCTAACTTCTTCCAAAGTCTCTATTTCATGAGAATTACAGTGGTTGCAAGTTTGTAATAAAAGGCTGAGGCACTGATTTTAGAAAGCAGTCACCTGACACAAGTGCAAGACAGGCTGTATCAAATATCTGATTGTGCCCAGACTGTAGTATCCAAAGTAACTGATGGTCTGTTACAACTTTGTCCAAAGAACAGCAAAAACAAGGTTCATAAGAACCTGTCTAGGTTATGCTGGCTCATAACATCCGCCTAATTGTGGTTGCCTTATGTTCCCATCCTTCCTATGCTGTTCTACACTCAAACAAATTATATTTTTATTACGTTCCACTCACATATTGGTGGGTGAAAAACCCAGAGCATACAATGGATATACTTGTTACGCCCCAGAGAGCAAGAGGCACAGCACAGCAACCCTGCTGCTCTGACGTTACCCATCTGACCTCCTCAGCCCTCCTCCCGAGATACCCTGGTAGGTGAGAGAAATCATTATGGGCATAGGTTGCACTACAGCCTGTTATTAAGATTGCCCAGCCTGTCACATTACTAAGTCACTTTCAAAAAAATCCATGTACAGACCATAATCTGTGATGCTTCACAGGTGCTGTATTCCTCACAAACTCAAGAAGGGCAGCTTGACCAGGATGTTCCTGAGACAGCTCACCTGATCTGATCTCTACCACTTCCACCTTGCTAATGGCCTAAGACAGCTCTGCACATGCCTCAGAGCAAACTCAGGGCTTGAATCACACTTGGAATTATCTCAGTCACATGAGGCTTTTTCTGAGGAAGGCTGTAGCCATCTGAAACAGGTTTAGTAAGCAGTCCTCAGTAAGGCTCAGTCTTCTAAAAGAGTAAAATAAACACTCTAAAATAAACACTCTCCAAAGCAATAGTAATATAAAAAACAGGCAAGAGTGTTTTCCAAAGAGCCCGACTGACGCAGTGGTTTAGAAATAAATGGAGCACACCAATTCCTGGGAACCATCAACTGAAGCCCTTGGCAGAAGTGTGAAAAAGCCCTGAAAGTTGATACTACACCTTCCAAACAGAGAAGGTGTTACATTGTGCAGAAAGTAATCCAAGTACATATCCTGCTCTCTTTGAAGATGATTGTGATTTCTTCACCTCTCCTCTCACCAATTTCATCCACTCAGTGTTTCATAAGATACTCTCTATCTCCACTTTAATACAACCAAACACAACATTTTTGAGACACATGAAGCAAATAAAACTCTTAGGTCATACACTCACTTAGAAGAAAAAATAAAATACTGATGATACTCTCATTCATCAAGGCCTGCCCCTTCTGTGCTAGCTCAGCCCCTCTAAAATAAATTTATAACCCTGTAACAAAGGACCATATGCAGACTTGCTGAGATTTTTTTCATAAAGTTGTTTAGTAGAGGAGGAAAAAATAGGTAAGAGATTATCACAAAAATGAAATGCTTCATTTAGCAAGCACATTATCTGAAAGAACTGGCCAAAATCCCCAATGAAGCTGAGAGGAGATACCCCTAATGAGTGACTGGCCAAAGGGCAAGGGCAACTGCCTGGAAAGGTGGACAGGTTTGTTCCCACCCCTGCTCAGTCAATCTCCTACAACAGCAATGAGACCCCCTAACCATCAGCTTCTTCATTTTTGACTCTTTTTCTTGCTGATTTTTCAAAATGTATTTCTGAAAATTAAAAAAGAAAAAATTAGGAATACAAAAAGTATTTTGCATCTTATTCCAGTCACAACAGGGGATGTTTGTGATCCCTCTCCTAAAACCCAAGCATTCAACTTTTTTAGTAATATCCTTTTTAACAAAGTCTTTGTGTATGAGAACCAATTTAATGTTCAATAGAGGTAGTAACTTGAGACAAAATTCTAATCAAGAGTATGATCTTCTCTAGCTACTCACCTCTGGACTCAACTCAAAATTCAGGCAAACTTTTTCTCCAGGTTGGATTTTAGCCACATCGAAGTGAACAGTCATAAGATGGTCATCTGGTGTAAAAGTATCCTCATCACAGACTGTCAGCTCCAGGATGTTCTGAGGAGAGAGGCAGAGAAGGATGTAAATTACATATTCTGGGACTACTGAAGGATGCAAATTATGTATTCTGGGACTATTGAGCCCAAAAGGAAGGTCAGCATTCAGCCCCCGTGTCCACATGGACAGACTCCTGTGACAGCATGGAGCTCAGCAGTCAGGGACTAACCCTAGAAGAGGTAAATCATCAGATTTGGCAACCAAAAAGAGCTCCAAAAGAAGAGGAAACATAAGAGACATATACGATGGTAACATGCAGCAGACAGAGCAGAGGTTACACACACTATTCCTCAGCTCATTTGTGGATCCAAAATTACTGCCTTGAGAAATTTTGGCATTTCATCAGAAAGTAATGATAAAGGTGAAATTTTTAGCCCTTTAAAATGGAAGTTAAAGCACACTACCAAAGGATCTTAACAGGATTTGAATTATAGCAATTCCCCTGGCAGTTCCTCAGGGCTCAGGTTACCCTTAGAAGCACAAGAAGATGCAGCACTAGTAAACTATGAGAAATTGATCCAGTTTGGACTTTGTATCACTTTCACTCTGACTGCTCACCTATTTCTGCTAACTCTAAAAACACTTTAACAGTTTTTAACAACTGTTCTGGGGCACAAAGAAACATTCAATGTTATTCCAGATATTCCACAACCTTCTGAGCTTAAACTACTTCTTTCAGTCAGGATAAATGAGTTCAAGATCTGTGTGAGCCTCAAACCTCTCAAAGAGTCTGCCCACAGCAGGTGAGGATGCTCACTTTAGAAAGCACCTGCTCACTCTCACAGATCCCACCTTTACTTCCCTCTGTATCATGAAGTGGAAAGTTTCATTCCAGACAGGGTTTCTGCAGTTGTGCACAGTTCTTGTCCGGGCTTCCCGACATGAAGCTGTTGGCAGCCACAGCTTGACATAGCAATCCGTTTGGCTCCCTGTGTTAACAACAAATTACATAATTAGTACAGAGGTACTTTGTTATTATTTGATTTGGCCAGTCAGGGAAAGAAAAGATTAACTTCTGGGGAGTCCTAGATATTTCATTAGACCCAAAGGAAGATATTCTGGGTTTAGAGTTATTTAACTTTTCTATTTAGATTTATATCCGTTTCAAACAAAGTCAATTTCAAAGCACTAATTCTATATGATAACAAGAGCCGAAGTATTTTATTTCAACAGTACTGAACTAAGTACTTTGGCTCTTGTGATTTTTTAACTCCTATTTTCCAATATTTGCCAGTTTCCAAAAAAAACTCATATACAACTTCACTTCTTGAAATGGCACTTTTTAAAATTAAACAGAAATTTTAGTTTGGGTGATTTTCATCTATTTGTAATGCACAAGTTATTCACACCAACAGAACAGTAAAGACACAAACACAGCAACATCCAAAGCAACTACTGATTTTTCCTGTATCTTTCACAAAGATGTTCCTTTCAAAAGGGAATTGGGCACCCTGGAAAAAGGGGCACTGAAGAGTTAGGAGAAAGGGAAATAGCACAGAGCAGCTGATAAAGGGAAGGACAACTTCTTCCCCAACACAGAAATTTTTTAGTCTATTTCCTTCCTGGTTTAAGTGTTTTCTAAATTATTTTGAATTTAAATGAAAATAAAAACAACTTCTTCACCCAACCCCCCTGAAATATTACTGTAATCCAAGCAACAGGTGTACAAGAGCATTAAAATCAGCTGACAGTAGTTTTCTTGCTAAGCTATAAATACGCCATCAGTGATACTTACAGAGATCTGCTTTGCGGAGATTTCTCATGCCTATAATTTTTACAGAAAGCCAGCACAACTGATGCACTTCTGGCTGCAGAACAATGAGAAAGATATCTTAATTATTAGTAATTGACTCAGATATAGATAACATAGCTTATCCTATAACACCACAAAGGCCATTCTGTCATTATGATGCATTGAATTTAATTTTAACTATGTGAGACATTTTATGAGAAGAAATACTTTCTTGTGATTTGAAATTGAGAAAAGATAACCTGTCATTCATAGTTAGGGCCTACATTAATCAAAATGAAACCTCATTAACACAGCAAGCAGAACTGATACATGCACATAAACCAGGTTTTTTAAAGAACCAGAACTGAAGAAAGCAGGAATCACTAAAGCTCTAAACAGCGTAAGAAAATGGAAAGCTGAGAACACAAAGTAAAATTGGCAGTGTGTTAGATTATGTAATTAAATACAAATAAGCAAGAAAAGCTGTAATTGTATGTAAATGCACATACACACACACACACAAAAAATAAAAGGCACAAAAGCAGAAAGAGGCGATTCAGAATATCTTGGCTTAATCAGGACAAACCTAGGCTGACCTGATTGATCTACCAAGGAGAAGCCATGAGGCATAGAAATAGTCACAACCTGTAGTATAGGGTTCTGCAGGGAAATATCTTGAAGACTCCACAACTCTCCATTTTTTCTGTTCTCCTTCCACTCCCTATCACAGCTACACACAACTCTACACTTGGTTACAGTAAAAAACAGGCAGTGTTGAAGAACATCAAGAGTAAAATACTCCATGCAGAAGCAATAGCTCCATTAATTGAATTAAAAGCAGCACTTAAACCTCCAAAGAATCATGATTTCTGAGAAGCTGCTAGCTTAGGACCTCCTTATGTACCTCTTATTTTGATACACCATGTCCTGACAGAAGCAGACTAAACATTCAGAAAGCAATAAGCCACCAAGACAAATGTTATTTATAGCCTTGTGGAAAGATTCTCAACACTTTTCTCTCAGAAAGTGTTGTTTGAACAAAAACAGAAGGTCTGAAAGAAGCCCATCAACCTCAGCATATTTTTTGGCAGCAGTGTTTCTGGAGATCAAGAATGAACGAAGTACATGATCCAAATTGCTGAAAGCCCAACATCTCATCCCAAATACAGAGCATTAACTTTTCATCCTTAGCTTAATACTGCCCATATCCATGAGTTTGAAGAAAACTTATCATGAGATGGCTTAAGTACTAAGTAAATATTACACAGGCCCAATTATTATTCCATAGTGTTAGCAGTTAGTGAATTCACTGCTCTCCCAGATCTAAGAAAGAATTATCTTCATACTTTTGTACTGAATACAGCTAGGGAACCAACTGAGAAAACTCAGGGGCAGAAAAACATATCATACTATTTTCATTTTCAAGTTATTAAATATATTTTCAACCAACCACTAGTCATAAAACAATAATTTGTAACATATCTAGTATGTACCATATTCAGTACTTTCCAAAACCAATTCATATTCATAAAAGTCCGTGTTCAAAAAAGTGTCAGACATGGGAGAAAGCCATTTTATTTTCTGATCTACCTCCATAAAGTAAAGGAAAAACAATTAAGGACTAAGTCTTCAGTGTTATGAGGTGTTACATGACTACCATCATATAATGATACCACAGTAAATCAAGACTAAAATCTAGCTCTCCCAGCTTCTCTCCTTGCCTAGCATTTAAACCACAAGTTCGTCATCTTCCCAGCCCCTAAGTCACAGTGAATGCTTTGCACTCTAGACAGCACACTCACAGAAGTAAGTATTCCCTTTACTAACTGTTAATAAATGTCACCTCTCACCAAAACAGTTAGGGCTGGGGAGAGATTGCAAAGGCTGACAGAAGACTGCAGGTAACACGGCCATCCTTTATGCCCTGCAGCTCTCTCCTTGCAATCCAGAAGCTGCCTTCTCTACAGTACCTCATTTTCAGCACTGTATGGTCTTTCATGGCTCCTCCTCCTGATTCCAATCTTCCTGTGTGGGTTTGCAAGGATGAATGGATCCTGGGGACAAAAAGCCAACAGAGGGGCTAGTGATGAAACACAGCAGTCAGTAATTTTCAGTTTCTACTCAGATTCACTATGGCAGGAGACCCTGGCATCTCTCCCATTTCTCCTCTTCATGATGGGATATACGCATCTCACCAGGACCATCTACCTGCTGCTTTTACTAATAAATCTGACTACCTTAGACACATTTGACATTTAAGGATCAAAATTCCCAAAACATTTGCTTTTGATGAATCTCAACCAAGTCAGCCAAACAGATTCTTTTGCCCCACCGCTGATTTTCTCTTACCACAGGTGAATAGGCTGATGATCCCATCAGTATCTTTCTTTCATAAAAGGCACCACTATAAGGCTCCAGTCTGTGTGTCTCCCAGCTGGTAGGTGCTCCTGGACCACAGTGTTTTCCAACCAGCTGTGGCCAGGAATAAAAGTTGTATAGATTGACTCATGGCTCCACCTCCCACTGATTTCAAAAGCACAAATGATGCACTTGTTGTGTGCCACATGAAGACTTGCCTTTTCTTTTTTCTTTTCTTTTCTTTTCTCTTTTCTTTTCTTTTCTTTTCTTTTCTTTTCTTTTCTTTTCTTTTCTTTTCTTTTCTTTTCTTTTTTTAACACCGCAGTGATTTAGGGAAAAAAGGGGATGGGTCAAGCATTTTATCACAGGCTAATCCCAGAGTAAAGTCATTATCCACCACCATAAGGTCTGAATAATTACACACAGAGGGATCTCCTGGGACAGTTCCAGCCCCCACCAGCTTCTCCAGTCAGGTGCACAACAGCAAGGATTTTCACCAAGTTCACTATGAATTACAGTCATGAAATGGAGGCTAGAACTCACAGGCACTGGCAAATAGTTAAAGAAAACACCTTGCAGCTTTGCTTCTCTCTTATTTGGTTGCATAGAGGATGTTAAGGGATCAGCAGAGCCAGCAGGAGCCTTTGCTATTGAAGCGTTTTTAGCTAAAGTGCTGCTTTCAATTAAGTATGTTAGAACCTCAAACTTTAACATAAATAACTACACACCATTTTTTCAACAGTTTTTAAACACCCCTGTTAAAATTGTCAAGTCTAATTTCTTTTTAATTTTATTATAATTTCCCATTATTTTTCTGTAACAGCACTCGACACATAAAAACAAAAGGACCTAGTACTATTACAAAAATACAAAAATATCACAGAAGCCAGCTACTGCATTAACCATTATTAAAATCACTAAAAATAGGTGTTACTCAACAGCAAGAAACTGCAGTTGAAATAAGTTTTTTTAAACTCTTTATTTCTTAGAACTCTCAAATTTCTAAGTCAGAAAGAAAACCCTCTTTAAAAGCAGCAGGACATAGGAAAAAATAAAAATCTGATTTTTCAACCATTTCTAATGAAAGTATTTGAGTATTCAAACTGTCCTAAAAAGAGCTACCTTAGATGAGACCTTAGATAAAGTTTCAAATTATTATAATAATTAGTCTTGCCTTTCAATAGATTCAAGCATTCAATGCATTAATGTTTCTGCTTTAGGCTGCACTGCCGCTTATGCAAAAAAAGCCAGGTGACTCCCAGCCTAAAGATTTTTGTTGGGTTGTTTTGTTTTATTGTGGAACAAATACTACAATAGAGAATTATTTTACTTTGCAGTAATGCTCTAAATTGAGACTAGATTCAGCTCACAGGGTTACAAGAGGCTGAACCCAATGGCCATTCCATCACTTAGCTTAGGCTCTGAATAATTTTGTGTCTCAGTTTTATGACAGTGGATTCTCCTTGCTCTTGAGGGACAAAAGTTAGCCATCCACTTAGATAACATGCCATGCTCCCCACTTAACTTGCACTCTTTCCAGAATGTCCACTTTTGGGCCTTTTGTGGATTTTATAAGGCAAATTTAGCAATATTAACTGCTGAAGCTGCTACGTCATTACACTGCCCCTGCTTACTTTGCACATAATAAGAAAAAAGAACCCAACTAAACAATTGTCCCACCCAAAAGCAGATGCAGCCCAGCAATAACAGTAAATTACTTGATAATCTGACACTGTGCATCACAAACCATGGTGTAGGTGAGTCACAGTCAGGAAGCCACAGGCCAGAAGACGAGGTGGTATTTCACCAATCCCATCACAACAACAGCAGCCGCAGCAGTAATGGCTGTGGTGACATGAGGTCTGGAGTCACTTGGACTGGGCCACACAGCTTGCACAGGGCGCCTGGGGTGGCAGAGGAGCAGAACCAGCACAGGCTTTGCAGCCTCTCGAGAGGCAGCTGCAAGAGCTGGAGATGCCCATGTGCCACTAAGATCCCAGACCAGTTTTGACAGTCTCAGAATCACTTTCCTCTCACAGAAAATAGAGACTGATAATAATTTCTCCAAATTCTCATAGGGTTTCTACAGATAATTTACATCAAATGTTTAATATCTAATATAAAGCAAAGGGGAAAATAGCCTTCAGAGTCTGGCTCGCAAGCCTCCCAAAATTGGTAGCTTCTGAGAGAAAGGTGCTGTGATAAAGAGACAGAAACCTCTTGATCTGAGCTGTGATACACCAAACCAGCCACAGGGTCCAACCTCATTTCTAAAAATATTTGTGCTTTGTTCCTCATAACCCCCTAGAGCAAAACTGTTGGGCACCATCACTAGGTATCAGTCTTCATTTACATGACCCAAATAAGCCATCCCAAAATTTAGTAATAATCCTTTTTGACATAGATCTTGACAAAATCAGAAGTGACAGCAAATGAAATTGTTAAGAAATTAAATCTTCATGCACTTTTCATTATAAAGCATTTGGGTAAAATGAAGAACAGGGGCATTAAACTGCATTTCCTGCTTTGATAATACAGAAAATTCCATAGGAAACAGCTTCTTGTGAGACAATAACAAATAAACTTTATATTGTCTGTTGCACAGAAGTTGCAATTGTACATATCCTGTTAAAGTTTTGTTCTAATACATTTTTCAGTATGACTATAAAAATATATTCACATTCACATTTATTTATTTGTAAATAAGGCCTTATTTACAAAGCAATTGCACCAATTTTCTCAGGTTTTTCTGTAAGTACATCAACACAATCTGAGGTCAGTTGACACAAGTGACAACAGCAAATGAACAAGCTGCTTTGTGTTACTGCTCAGGAGACAACTCCCAAGCACTGAATTACTCAGGAGCACCTTCCCCTCAAACAATGCTACTGGGGTGACCCCAATCACCACTGAAGGAATATCTAGTCACAGCTCCCAGAATACACTTTCATCTTCAGCTCAGACCATAAGATACCACCTCTTTATCAATGACTCATAGCAGACAAGGTGGCTCCATATCAGAGCTTCTCAAGTTGGATCTACACCACCAGCCAAGCATGAGATTGTGTGCACAGGTTAACAGCCTCCAGGCAATGAGATTTATCATGCTCCTAAAGCAAAAGAAGAAAAGACCTCAAGACATCTCCAGTGCTTTTTCTTTAGTGGCACTCACTGTTACTACTCTTTTTTAATTACACCTGTGGGGTTTTCCTACAAAGATATGGGAACATAGAGGTAAGCATAATGTATGAGTCTGTAATTGCAGCTGAGTCACCACTCCTAGTTAATGAGAAGGACAGGCTGAAAGATTCTCCGATGGCGCCCAAGGGGTGACCTGCTCTTTGGAAGGGTCCAGCTCTCTCCAGTGACTATGGTTATCATCCTACATCACTCTCACAGATGTTTACCTACAGTTAGAAGCATTATTTCTTTGCCCAATTTTTTTGAAAGCATTTGTACACAGTGCAGCAAAGGAAGGCAGCTAGTATATCTATGGAGAGGGTAAAAATGCCCAGTAACAGTGTTCTGCCTGTTCACACACTTTATCTGGACTCATATATGCATGATTGGCAGCATGCCCTGGTGGCCAAAGGCTTCCTGGCTCCTATCAGAAACAGTGTGGCCAGCAAGACCAGGCCAGTCAGGCCAGTGACTGTCTCCTTGTACTTGGTTCTGGGGCTGCCAAACCTTGAGTTTTGGGCCCCTCACTACAAGAAAGATACTAGATTTCTGGAGCAGATCCAGAGGTAGCGAAGGGTCCAGAGCACAAGCCAGATGAAGAGCAGCTGAGGGAGCTGGGGTTGTTTAACCTGGAGAAAGGGAGGCTCAGGGGGCATCTTATCACTCTCTACAACTGCCTAAGAGGAGGTTGTAGCCAGGTGGGCACTGGACTCTTCTCCCAAGTAATACACAACAGAACAGGAGGAAATGGCCTCAAGTTGCTCCAGGGCAGGTTTAAATTAAGATATTAGGAAAAAAATTCACTGAAAGGCCTGTCAAGCATTGGAATGGGCTGGAGGCATTTAAGACATGACTCTAAAGAACATGGTTTAGTGGTGGACTTGGATGGATTATGCTAATTCGGACTACACAATCTTAAAGGTCTTTTCCAGCCTCAATTGTTCTAGGATTCTACATGGTCTTTAGACAGCTTGTAAGCAAGACTGAATCTCGTAGCAGTACTCAGGTAGGCCTGATACTTCAACTTCAATATGGTTAGTCATAGTCTCGAGCAGAGGGAGCTGACTTGGAACATTTAGACCTTCTGCTTTAGGTCAGAACAAAGAAAATTTGTCACTCAGGAAGATTGACATTTTACAGCACTGATTTCAGTTATTGGCATATTTCTTCCATTCAAAAGCCATGCAAAAAGCCTGGAGTACCTGGTCTGTTATTCTGGGTATTGTACTCATAAGAAGTAGATTGTCAAAATAAACCTTACAGTGCATCATATTCATTTCCTTAGAAAAAGAGCAGCTGTCAGTGAGAAGGACCACTTCTACCCACACCTTCAGAATTGTGCTCTGCTTCTACAAAAGGGAGAAGGAAACATTCCTGTTAGCAAACCTTCAGAGGTCGAAGTGGTTGTATAACTGGCGTCAGTCTTGACAGCACCTCTGCTTGTAACTGTTACAGGCAGTGCTTTATAAAATGAATGCTTAGTGGAAAGATATTTTAAAAACCATAACCTCACAAGTTGTGCTCAAGGAGTCATCAAAAAAACAAGAAGATTCTCATGCTTATCTCCTTCAAGAGTACTGGGTGATGGTTATTGATGAAATACATAGCATCAGTAAGGCAGAGTTGTCTTCCAGTGTCATCACTTGGTCAGGGAGCAAGTCCAGTTGCCAGCCAGGAAAGCAGACACTCACTAGCAGAGTATTCAGAAGGTTGGTTTGTTCTTATCTTTGTGCAAGGAAATTGAGAGATCTCAGCCCTCTGGACACAGGGAGCCATGAACATCTGCCTCTGTCACCATCCCTTCACCCCACCCTAGAATAACTCTTCAGAGTAACAAAGAGGCTTTGACCAATTCTACCACAGTGGAACAGGTACCACAAAAGTGGGACTTAAAGAAAAAATTCAGATATTCCGATAAACTTTAGTAGTTCTCCAATTCCACCTTACAAAAACCAAAAGAGAGAATGTCCAAAATACCAGAGTTTTTCCCATGATTCCGCTCAACAATAAGTGTTTAATATATTCGTAAGTTCCTATGAGATCATCACGGATAATAACATTTTACCTATTTGATGTAATTTATAGTGATGCATTAAACTAATGAGCTCATCCAATTACAGAAGTGTGTTTTCCTTATTTGCTAAAGTATTATCACACTTCAGCCCCAAATCAACCAGAGTTTGCTTAATGAAGTCACAGTGTATCATCTCATTAATTTTACTTTTCTCTTAAATAATTCTCGGGAGGTGCAAACCTCTACCTCTTTGATCCCCAAATACCTCAGCTTTACAGAAATGATGAGGACTAGTGAGTTTGTCAGAGGAGGAGCATCTGGATTAGATGCTCTGGACAAGCAGGCGTGTCAGACCTCCAAACAGAAAGGAGCATCTCCAGGGTGGGGTGGAGGGTGAAGATCAGGTGCAGGTACCCAGGTGCAGAACTCTCCATGACAGAGTGCCACTGCCCCCTGAGGGATGACTGTAGGAAGAGAAGGAGCACACAGAAACAAGGATTTCCATGGGCTTCAGAGATCCTACTGAACTACTTAAATAATTAATTAAGCCATTTCATTGGGGCAAAAAAAATTGATAATCAGTGAATTTACCAGTATTTCAGAATGGTGCAAAGACCATGATGGTCTCCTCAGATCTGTGTCACTATCAGTGAGAGGGGCACTAATAAAAACTTCAATTGTCCATCTGCTTTTACAGACTTCTAAGAATATTTCTTTTATAAATAAATCAAATTCTGTTGGGATAGCCACAGGTCAAAAAATATTAGAGTAGGATACACATGCACAGGGAATAAGATCTACTAAATCTTGATGCCTTAAAAAAAAAAAGGCCATGAAAAAAAGAAAATAAAGTTATGGTTCCTTGGAAATTTATTTTTTCAAAATAATCCCGTTTTCCTAAAGAAAACAGAGTTCACAAAATAAGACTTCTTGGAATACTGACACAATTATACCTCTGCAACAGTTACATTTCAATTAGCAGCCAATTCTCTGATTCTCTGAGAGTTAAGAGAGGTAGGGGATTTTGCCCTCAATGCCTGACCAAATTACAAATACCCCATGAGACTCAGATAGAAAACAGCAAAAGAGAGAAAATTCGAAATAGCTGTACATTGCATGGAGCTGACTTCCATTTCCTGATGCATACTGTGAACTCTACAACGACCTCTGCATGTAACCCCAAGTATCATAAAACCATGGAATGGATTGGGTTGAACCAGAATACATGTTTTTCTGACTTTTTTCACTCACTTTTTTTTCCTGACATACCACTTTAACTTTGTTGACACATTATAAATTAACCTCTGGTGTAATATTATCCTTAAAACATCATATGTATCGTTATGCAGATCCCAGTAATGGTTCCACAGTAAAGCCCAAGGTGAAATTTGCAGATAAAACTTGCTTAAACTTGCCACGTTTCACAACGGTCTAATGAACACAGCTGTCCAGATGCCATTTTCCAGCACACCTCATTACGAAACAGGGGCTAACTTCTGCAAGCAAAGCACTTGAAAAATACACCCACTCTGATCTCTGTCAAGCTTCTCAGCTCAGCTCTGCTTTTCAACTGCCACAATTTTCTAACAGGAAAAAGCCAAATACACACCAAAAAAAAA